>JAUTBT010042334.1:0-17047 GCA_032361225.1 Lepetodrilus schrolli | reverse complement strand
AAAACACTTGATTAATCTTGTACCCGTACTCATTATCGAATACCGGAAATAGTGTGCATAGAGGAGTACAAAAGCATAAATGGAGATGTGAATTATCGAACGAAACAATATGGAACTACTACCTACTAAATGTGAACATTTACATTTATTACAAAACCATTGGGACGAAACGACCTGACAGTAGTACGAAACTACCCGAGATTGGTGCGAAACGACCCGAAAAGACGTGGCGCGAAACGACCCGGACGAACGGGTTTTGGTGCGAAACGACCCGTAACCACACATACTATGCATGCATGATGTTTTTGTTTTTTTTGTTTTTTTTGTGTGTGTTTTTTTTTAGTCAACATTAGTCAGTAGCTAGGGTATATAGTCTATATCTATAGCTTTTCGGTTAAGTTGGTATAATTTAGGGCCTGGACAATTTGTTATAGCCTGCAACTTTACAAATGCAGTCCTACTTCTGGATATATACGGACATGCCCTGTGTCATGGCGGTGCTTGAGATTACATTAGCAATAGCAGGGAGAAGTGCAATTCAAGATCACTAAATATATCCTATTGTAAAGGCTACATATCCCTATTTCCCTTTCATATTATTGTATCAAAATTAAAAATACAATCTTGAAGAAATATATAGTATGCCTACTGTAATAATAATCATTGTTTTTGAATGGTAATTGTAGCTAGGACCTAATATAATATGTTATATATTTTAGATACATCTGTATGGCGTCGTTTGCGAACCAGCTCAAGCAGGTGCAGCTGCGAAAGGTAACGGAGCCCATTAAGGACTATTCTAGCCCTAAAACAGCCGGTTACACCAGCCAAGAGGAGATAATTCAATATCAGAACTCCGTCATTGACGTTAATGCTGAAAAATGGATGGATTATCTCAAAGACCTGACATTTCCCACCCTGTTCTGCCCATTGACACTCGAAGAAGCCCGTCTGTTCGTTCAGATATATGAAGAATTCTTCCAGAATTGCGAGCCCAGTGAACTTTGCGCCATTGACTGGAAGAAAAATATGTCTCCCGAAAGGAAGGACATTATTGACAACATCACCGAACGTTTGGAACTCGTAATGCAAACTTTCACAAAAGAAGATGGTTATGCCTTTGTGAAGACATCAAGCAGAAGTGCAAAGGACACACCATTGGCGCAAAAGAGGTTCAAAGACATGTACCGGAAGTTCCTATCGGATGTACC
This sequence comes from Lepetodrilus schrolli, assembly GCA_032361225.1. Classification (NCBI taxonomy): domain Eukaryota; kingdom Metazoa; phylum Mollusca; class Gastropoda; order Lepetellida; family Lepetodrilidae; genus Lepetodrilus; species Lepetodrilus schrolli. Next base: position 15,836 of record JAUTBT010042334.1, on the reverse strand, counting down.
GGAAGCGGACAGAGCCGACGAGAACGTACAAATTACGTGTCTTCTGAAAGCGGGGTTTGAAGGTCTGAAAGTTTCCACGGCTGCAGAGGTTATGGACATGATGTTTAGAAGTGAGCGTATATTTCAAGACATGCTTCTTGCCTTGGAAATCCCAGACAGATTCCATGAAAACTTCGTCGTTCGGAAGTTTGTACAGATGGATGTCGATATGGAATTCCGAGGTTTCGTGTATGGGAGAGAACTTGTGGCACTTTCTCAGTATAATTACTTAATATTTTCTCAAAGATTGGTTGATAGGAGAGATAAAATCAAGGGTTTAATATTGCAATATTTTGAAAACGAAGTAAAACCAAGACTTGAATACACTGATTTCCCGTCGGCTTACATCGTTGATTTTGCTGTGTGCGAAGATGGTGAGCATTTATACGAAATCAGCCTGCCGCATTGGCATGATTTAGTAACGTATGATGTACATGGTAACAATTACAAATGCCGTTAAATAGCAATATCTAGGATTAATTTTAAATATTCATTATACTCTCTCTCTCTCACTCTCTCTCTCTCTCTCTCTCTCTCTCTCTCTGTCTCTCTCTCTGTCTCTCTGTCTCTCTCTCTCTCTCTCAGCATCAACGTATTTAAAGCTATTTTCATTTTCATATATTACTAAAACAAACACATTATTTTCAGGCGAGAAGTTGTGGACGATAGAGATTAATCCGTTCGCCTCGACGACAGATGGCGGGCTATTCAGTTGGGAACACGAAAAAAGTCTTCTGGAGGGAAAAGAGGGGTTTCATTTCCGTATTGTGGAGAAACGCAGACCCGGCGTCAGAACCATGCTGCCTCGGAGTATAAAAGATTTACTGGATGGATAATTGCCCATATACTAGTATCACTAAATACACATTTAAGCAATAGCATGTACCCATGCTCGAAACGCATGCCTCGAAACGTTTTTGAGTACGATTTCATGCTACGTAACATGTTAAATTAAAGTTCCGTTCACAAATCCCCGTATAAAATGTGAGCTTGAGCATTAATCGTACTCAGAAAGTAATCTCGGGCCCAGATCATTATGCATTTGACGGATGTTCTAAATATGTTATTTTAGTAATATATTTGGAGATATTTTTTAAGGTCTATTAGTTCATTTGCGTTCATAATATTCGAATGTTGCTAAATTTATTTCATTCTTAGTGTGTTTACTTAGGTATTCATTTCTGAAGTTGGTCAAGGATTCGCAGCGGAATAAAACATAAAGTGGAACTCATCTGCTATAGTTCCGGAGTTACACATGTACTACAAGTTCTTTTTTTTATTTTTAGTATATTCTCCCAGCGACCAGTTTCTATCGGAAGTTTATGAGTTGTTCTTAATTTTATAATTGGTCTTGAAATATTTTTCAGGCAACAAGAAACTGGTCGCGAAGAATATTTGCTATTATTAATTCAACTTAAGTATTAAAAGGAAGGCCACAACCCCATCTAGAATAGTTTTAATATGGTTACCGTTTGTATGTGTGACCGTTTTCTAAAGCATCATTTAGTATAAATCTATTTAAAACATAATTTAATTTTGTTGAACTACAGTTATCTTTTAGTGTATGATATCATTCGGTTTTTAAAATTTATTTTTTATTATTCTTTAAGAGTATTTATTATATAACAGTGATATCGTCACTGCAGTGAAGAGAACACATTCCGGTACTACTGGATCCGCTGTGAACCACGATGCCGATTGGCAATACATAGGATATTTCATGTGTCTAGTGAAATAGCATATATCTCTCATCTCGTGACATGGAAACACCGAAATATCCCCTTCCCACGTCACTCGTTGACACAACACTATATAAAGTTATTACAACGTTTTATAATGTTGTGTGTTTGCCGGGTAGACACATGAAATATCCTCAATATCTTCCTAGTTTCCCCATATACCATAACATTTTGCGTAGGTGGTTAAAACCGGCTTCCAGTTTTAGAAATTTATGATGCACTTTTTCGATCATAGTTACATCTTTATAACCCCATATCTCAAAGCCGTATTGTAAACTAGGTACAATCATAACATCGAAAGCATTAAGAAAAACAGTTTAAGGGCATAGATGAGTTACCGGACGTTTTAAGTAAACAGAACATCGCTTTTGTGGCTTTGTTAAAGGCATACACTCACATATTAAGTTGTCGTTTTGGACCGAATTGCAGTTATAGATACAAAGTACATGCACTTAGCATATATACAATCGCTTTTGTACCTCCAAATATCTTTTCACCGCTGTAGGATTGGTAACATTCCATTGCAGTTTACATTTCCGGTAAAACCCGAACAATCAGTTGGTAATGTACTGTAATATCTCAATTTTCTATAGACTAATGGGGGTAACTCTAATCATTGAACACGGTCAAAATAAATATTAACAAATAATAAAATATGGAAATATTGAAAACCAGTGGCATATGCGGGAAATGTAGTTGGTTACCTAATATACTCGTGTAGACATTTCAAATGTACATACTTTAATGTAAAAATACGTATAACCGACCATGAAATATGTAAACAAACCCGTGATTGTATGCCTTTAACTAAGTTATATATTAACCTCCCGTTTCGGTTCAGATCTATACTATATATCAACTATATCAATTATACGGTTGTCAATGTATAAAGAGAGTTTACTTTTCTTGTCTGGGCAACTGCCGAAGATTAGAATATTTGTTTTAGATGTAATAATCTCTATAGGTTCCTGGTTAGGCAGTAATCATTAGTCGTTTAACATCATTTGAAGAGAATTCGTGGGTTTTTTTCTGATATTAGAACGGTAATAAAAGTTATCAAAAGATTATATTCTTCCTCGTTATCATTTCGTTGAATGCCAATGTGTCAATTATTTATAAGGAAAGTTAAGTGATTGATATACAGTATATATTAGTATTGATATACTAATAAATCGAGAAGAAAAGTGGTGACAGGTTTTCGCATTGTCAACACCCGAGTTACATGGAAAGAAGTTAGAAATAGATTTATTTGCGATTACACATGATTTAATATTTTGATAGATATTTTAAATTAAGGTTTGGAATTTGCCTGTAATACCATTAGCTAATTTATAAAAGTTTGTGCCAGAGTCCTACACGCTATACTTTGTCATATGCCTTAAAGAAATCTATGAAGGCACATTACAGTTTCGATCTTTTTTTGTGTGTTTTAATATATTTGATAACATATGTAGTACCTTTGCAAAATGTTAGTAAAGTGTGGGGTTTTTTCCCGGCCGATATATAATTAGCATTTTGATCCTTAATATACTATTGTTGTATTCAATTTAAGTTGATAATTATGGTCTTGTCTCGCTAGAATTCTAGCAGCCGTCCTGAATTAACCAAAGTTCTTTTTGAATATCTGTATAACCAAGGCATGTGGTATAATTGTGTGTGTGTGTATAAAGACTATTGTCTAATTGGGATAACTCTATTTGAAGCGTCGTCCTCATCGTGTTTTGTACAGCCTCAAGGCAAGTTTAAGTGAGAGCGAACAAATCGGCTTTGGAGTAGATTTCCGGCAAAGGCATGTTATTTAGTCGGCGGAATTAAGACTCCGTGCAGCTCATCGAGTAAACGCCTCCAAACTCACTGCGGAGAATCTGAGTAAGAGGGCGCGCTGCTTTGGAGTTTGGCATGGTGCAACATCATGTATTTAATGTGGCAAACATACTAAATTTGCATCAGAGTATAACGCATTATGAACAGTTATGATTCCAATGTTATAGCCAACACTTAATTCATCATTTTAAAATATATATGAATATATAAGAAAAAAATTAAAGTAGTATCGTGTGAGGGTGTGTTGTCCATAGAGTGACGCTCGGAGACGCCAACTACGTAATGTATCATGTGCATATCATTTACTGAACAATATACACGTATTTTCACTTGGCATATGTCGACAGCTCGTCATTACCTTTTAGAATGTCTAAAATAATATTACGTTAGGCCCTATTTCAAGAAATCATACTTCATGCTGTACCTAATTTAGAAACTATTCTAAATGGAATTCCCGTCTTATGTCATGAGGTTAATGTTCTTATTTTTAAAGCCGATCACAAATACATCTTGTAAACTAACCGGTTTAGTGTTAATTGTCCTTTGTTCGTGAGTCAGTTTATGCATTAAATTTTTGTTATCTTTTGCAACGTACATAATATTATTCACATATTATTTACCCATTCGTGTATGTTTGAATATGCTATATTTAATTTTATGTTTTGTATTTTATAGGGAGCGGGTAAACTATATTGCTTTTACCCAATTCCATGATATTTTTGGTCAATAAATATGTTGAAACAAAAACTAAACAGGTGGACACTGGTACCGGAAAGCATGTATATAGCAGGGGATGTCTATTACATTGCAACGACCTAATGTCAATTAAATTTGCTATCAGATGTATCTCCTTTCAAACACATAAACATGTAGAATAGTAATAGTATAAGGCATCGTTATTCTTTGTACAATAATGTATTGTAAATTTGATTATGCCATATGTATTATCATTTGGAATCAATTAACCTTCGACACTGTAAGGAGCTACTTCATTATGTCAAATAATAGTGACACGATCTCCCCACACCGCGTGCTGCCCGTGACTGCGTTTGTGGTGGCAAGTGGTCATGACAGGTGTAATATGTTATGTGGAGACGCGACAGAGACGCACGGGGTGGTGTGGAAAATGCGAGAGGGTAAATATTGATTATACCCATCATTTTATTGATTGACAAGTATGAGTGTGGATATTTCAAGCACAGACATGCTATTGTTGTACTGTTGGGACATACATTAATACACTAATCCACAGTGTAGGTTCTCACATTGTATACGAACGACTAGTATTTGTAATACATTCTAATTGTAATCCCCCAACTAGCTATATAGTTCATCCCAGTTCGCCTAAATGAATACCTCTTCCAGAACAAAATCGCAATACATTTCTATCATGCTTCACGGGATGTCAAACGATAATCGTACACATTTTAATTTTTTTAAACCCAAAATTTTCCCTAAATAGAATGTTTTATCAATATTTGGAAACGTTCACGAATTATTTTTTTCTTGAGTGTCCATCATTGTCGTCATATTGTTATTATGCATGTATTTTATATGTAGCTCGGAGACACTAAGTAGGAATAATGGTACCCGTTCATGTTTTGCCGAAAGACTTTCCAAATCAATATTGTTTTCCTCTTGAAATGAATGTAGATTAAAACTTTCTGTAATGCCGAACTTCCGAAAAACAACGTAATTTAGCCTAAATGCTTCATTTATTATTGAATACTGTACTATCCTGGTCCACTGTTGGCAAGAATTTAAGAAAGATTAAGAAGTAAAATAGTGTAATGGTAACAATGCGAACAGTTCATAATTGTTAGTCAACGTTCGAATCTGGATACACTTGCAACACGCAGATTCGGCCTAAATATTAATTCATACTTCCTAAAATAGCATGTGTACGGTAGTTGTAAACGGTGTGAGAAAGTAACGTGAAAATGACCATTTCATAGAGTATTATCCATATATGTTAATCATATATACATGCTATTTAATTAGTTGAATAGATGCGTATTAGAACATATAGCGTTGTTACTGCCATCCACATGATGACAATGGTAAATCTGGTGTGAACGTGGTTAATGGTATAAATGTTCTGTTCTGTTCTGTTCTGTTCTGATGAGTAACACAGTTAGAGGGCAGGATCGTCCCAAGTAGTCACTGACAAGACACCCAGAGAAAACAGTTTCCTTATTTTCCATGCAGATGGGTCCAACAGATTTGCAGTCGCGTGTCTTAGTCTAAACTTTGTCACAACTCAGTTGACCAGCAATACTGAAGTAGCTGTGTGACACTATACCGTGTCTAGAACAACGCGCGCGCCCGGCACGTGCCAGTGGGAGAATGCTGCCACACCCCCGGTCTCTGGGCCTTGCATCCCCCACCCAGGGGCCCATCTACGCCTCGCATTTTACAAGAGGATTTACTCTGAGGAGTTCGGTAACAAAACGTCGAACAATTGACGCGAGTTAGGAAGGCCCGCAGACTCCTCGGAGCGAACCATAAAGACCTTTTCATTGAATGAACATCTTGAGCAGACAGAGGTGATTTGGATGCCGACGGGTAGGGATTGCTGCGATAATTACCGTCCAGTTGGTGCTGACATGTCTCAGAACGAATAAAGTGGCCCTGTATATAAACCAAGGCTTGATCAATTACACGGGATATTGGTTTGTTGACATTTAAGTCCATTACAAGACGCGGGAAACGTTTCGCGAACAATCTGTTAATGGTCTTTGAAGCACTGAGCGATCATTTGAGGACACAATTTTGCCACTTTCGACTTTCGAGTCTAGAGCTTAACATGGCTCATTATATGGTAACCTTATAAGAATGACGGACTTCTAAATGATATTCCGTTCTCACTTGTATGCTAATACTTTATACGAACGTATGCTGAATCGGAGGATATAAGATATTGATGTCCGAACCAATGACACTTTAAAATAACACTTTCTGGAATACGGAACATCTTCACAACTGAAACAGCCATGGCCCAACAGTGTTCGTACTTCATGCAAGACAATATAGACATGCAAGACGCTGATGACGGCCCCGTCTGTTACAACTACGACGACAGTTACGCCCAGTGTCAGGGTGAGACCCCCGACTACCCGTCCTGCGCTTATGCACAGCGAGACGTTGACGACGGCGGCGGCGGAAGCTACGACGATGACATGTACCTACCGCAGGGCCAGGTTCGCTCGATGTCACCACCATTCCCGATTCAGAGGTTCGCCGCCAATGTCAGAGAACGGAAGAGAATGTTGAATATAAACTCTGCATTTGAGGAGCTTCGGCTACACGTCCCGACCTTTCCCTTCGAGAAGAGACTGTCCAAAATAGATACGTTACGACTGGCGATCGCTTACATAGCGTTACTCCGGGATATCATCCTCTCTCGGGTAGACCCGCTGGAATACGTGGAGAGAAGCCTTGCTCAAGGGGATGACGGCCCGGGGTGTGCGGTATGGAATACAAGCGGTAAATATAGAAATGCAACATAGGTGGAATTAAATCTTTGTGTTACTTCTTGAAATTAATATTTGTAAATAAAGTGTCCATAATTTAATTAATATATAACATTATAGATACATTACATTGTAAACAATTTAATTGCAAATATTAATTTCAAGAAGTAATTTCGATACCCGATAAGTCTTGTTAACGTTGGTATACTTCTAGCACTATGACATTCAATATAGATTTACCATACATAGAATATTGTACAGCAGTTTGACCCTGCATACATATATGTAAGTGAGTCATTTTCATTTTAGTATAATTGTCAATAGGTAATAAATTAATAATCCTAAATAAATAGGTAAACCTGTACTAATTACTTGATAGATCTACACATTCCGGTAAATATTAAATAGCACTAATTTTCTGCGTCTGTATATGATAGCTTTGGTACTAGTTCTTATTCTTATTTTAAAATTGATTTAAAGAAAAACAAAATTAATATGAAATTTCTATTGACTTAGTAAAATAAAAACAGCAAACCTAAACCAATACTACTGGCCATATATAGGATATTACGCAATTATTATTTTATTTTATTTTATTAATATCAACTTTATATCAAAACTAAAATAAATTACATTTGCATGTGACAATTCTCTAACTTCTGATATATAAATCAAGCAGCATTTCGTTAAATATCAATTTAGTTTCGTTATAAAGTACGGGACGGTGAATTCATATAATTTGAAGTATCTTAAAACATTTTGATCAGTAATCTCGTTTCCAATGATAAACCTATTGATGAATGGTTGAATAATTGCCATTGTATATATTAATACTTATATCATACATATATACTGATAAATACTAATGCATGTAATTTTTTCTTATTAAGTGCCAGCTCTGAAAAGCATGGTATTAACATAGATTATAATATTTTGGTTGATATTTCAGTGATCAAGAAAGCCATACTTTTTGGCATATTTCAATATTATCAAGATGTTATTTAAAAAAAATACTAGTAACTAACTACATCCTTTCTAACATACAGATTGTGTACATGTGCACACTCCTTTTCGTTTTGTTCTATAATAATTAAACATTCGTATTTACCCATTGCTAGTATATTAAAAAGAATGTTGAAATTTAGGGTGTGTTCTTTCAAGATCAACCGTAATTGTTTAGGAGTAACTATATTTCGTCGGTATTTCTTCGGTATGTGCGTAGTAAATAATTTAAACCCATATTCTTTTCCCACTTTAACACAAACTAAGTTTCTCGAGCTTTCGAGGAAAGATATAAATGTTACCGACGGTGAATATTGGTTGTTTAGTAATCTATCAATATTAGTTGTGTTATATATAGAGAGGATCTAACATGAATAGTCATATAATACTGAATATATTAAACGGGTTATTAAACTGATATTATGCTCGGCAGAGGCTCGCATAATATCATTTTTGGCAAAGAGTGTTGAATGAATTCAGTAATATATAAACAAGAATGTGATATTTTATTTATCACATAACTGTAGAAACTATTATAATATCGATTTTCAGACACAAACACTATTTATAGGCAAATGTCTTGGGAACTGGGTTAAAGCACGCGGACAAAATATAGTTGCAAGTAAATGTGTAAATATTAATAAATGTGTTTGCATATATAATTGATATATATATATATATAACTTATATAACTTATATTCGACAAATAAAGTCACAAGAAGAAGCTCAAAAAGAGGTCCAAAAAGACTTTGATATAACGAATGAATACAATTATAAAAATCTATTGTGTTATTTATATTTATAGCATACGTTTATTGCACTCCAAAGCTCCTATGTTATGTGATAAATAGAGGATATTTCATGTGTCTAGTGAAATAGCATGCGTCTCTTATCGAGTGACGTGGGCAAGGAGATATGTTGACGAGTGGCGGTTTTGAAATAAAATGGCGACCCTAACGACGAACTATCTTTCAATAGTTGTAACGACAAATAGAAGTCAAAACGGAATATATTCAATTTTAATCAACAAACACAAACAAATGGTACAACTCTGAAACATCGTAAATGATTAACGTGGTGTAATAAATTGATAAATAATTGTACGATGAACTGACGAAAGTGGCAGTCGGCATCGTGGTTCACAGCGGCTCAGTAGTACTGGAGTGAAATCTGTCTTTCACTGCTTAGTATATAATAAACTCATTTATTCAACATATGTGGTGGATTTCTACTGTGGAATAGTTTTTCGATAACGGTGTTTATTTTGTCAAAAGTGTGACGTCGTAGGCAGACAAAGACATGACGTAATTACTTTGACGTCATAGGCGGACGAATGCTCATCAGTGGGCTGGGATCGCCTCTCTATTTCAAGATGTTTTCGGCAGTTTTCCATGTTTTATTCCAATAAAATGAGAATGTTGAATAATTAGAATAGCCCACTCAATATGAGTGGTTACGGAAAAATATGCCCTTCGTGAAATTAATGTTCAATGTTCTCGCTAAAGCTCGGATCTGCGAACATTAATTTAAGCTCGGATCTGTGAACATTAATTTCACTCGGGACATATTTTCCGTAATCACTCGTATCTCGTGGGGGTATTCTCTACTAATTCTATAATAAATGCATGCAAATTATACTAATTACTATGTATATTTTAACAAATAAACATATAGGTCCCTACAGATCATCTCTCGAGTACTAAGATTGTGCACAATACAATCATATACATACGTGTGAAAGAACACTTCAAATAGGAGGTAACACTTAGTATACGATATAATTTGAATACGTCAAGTGTCATACCGGTGAAAATGTTTCGCATACGGTGAGAAAACATACCGTACCACAATAAACTGAAACATGGAAACAATACGAGAACCGTAAAGGTAGGCAGGTTTGATACTGTAACCCACTTTCATTGTTTCCCCCTCACAGATCTAACAGCTCGTCTCTCGTGGGTGAAGTGGGAAAGCCTAGGGGTGAGGCGGCGTCCTTTCCTCGCATCCCTCCCTGCCACCCGACCCACCCAGGTGGATGACTAGAGAGGTGGAACTGTCTGAAACTCTGGTACCACTGTGGAACAATACCTGCATGTGGACCCATGGCGTATCTGATACTTCCATGTTCTATTAAACAAGCCAAACCAGAATTAGAACAGAACCTCGTAGTCTTCTGGTAGTGCCAAATTATAACTACACATGGTAGTTGTAGATGTTTGCGAACATCAATTGATTCATTCCACGTGCTTCATCAGACTGCTTAACAATTATTTTGACAGTTCAGCTGATTGAGAGGCATCTAGTACCAAAACCTTATGATTTCATGACATTAATTTATTGTCGCATGAATTTCGAATGCGAACAAATTCATAGCAATATTCATCATAATGAAATCAAGGAAGTGTGAAAAACAGTGGTATTTGAATAATTTTACAGCAATGCACAACATCTAATTGCATTTCCAGAACAGGACAGAACAGAGCAGAACTTTATTTCACTCATGCTGTTGTATGCTAGTCAATGTGGTGTGTATTTTTAATTATGATTACTACATGTGTGATACCGTATGTATGGATAATTGTACAATGCAGCTTTTTTTTTTTATTCCAATAGTTTCCTTCAAAGGAGTAATTTTGTATTCTATTAATTTAGAAGGTAAAATATTAAAAATAAATATATTCTGTGAATACCTCTAGTGTTTACGTGAAACATTAATTACTTTTCTATTAAAGCAGAAATCTAAAATGCAGTCTAATTCCCAGTATTATATGCATTGAAAATCTACATTTTTTTAACAAAAGAATACTGATATTTCATTTGTTGTACAATGGAAACAGAGTTGAATTGCTGTAAAACTATAGAAGTATTGAAGATGTGGTTAGTTCCAACTTTTTTGGTCTAATCGCTTTAAAGATAGTTTCATTCATATCATGGCTTGCATGCTTTGTGTGTACATGCCTTGCTTATATAAAACTGGATTTCCATGGACTGGTGGTGCTAGATCACTAGATAATTGCTCATACAGAGAATCTTATCTTAGGATCTCCTATTATGAAATATATCAATACAAGTTTTAAAAAAATAAATAAAATAATAATAACATGAATCAGTGATGAGAATTGTTTCTACTTTAACCCTCTCCCTGCTGGATTAGGCACAGTCGCGTGTTTAAGTGTAATTTTCAGTAATGTTGAACACTATCAGATTACTGGAAGAATTCCTACTTGCATTTATCACAGATAGTGATAATCAGATATATCATGCAGATGTAACACAGACAAATGAGACACTATTCATGATTTATGTACAAAATAAAACTCAATAATTTCAGCATCACATGTAGACATTAGCATTTTGTTACAGAATGGTAAAAACATATTTAAAACCATTTATCAAACTTAACAAGCAAAGCATGTACATGTAGCTCGAGTCTCATTTAACAATTACTATCTGAGGAGATGAAATAGTCTAGGACATTTGACATAATAAATCAATAACATACCAGCTTGAATCCTTTGGTGTAGAAATGGTCTTGCTCCACAGAATAATCATGGCACTGCACTGAGAGTTCTGACATACAACAATATATGTTAGGACACATTACCATATACACAGTGTAATGTCTTTATACAAACCATGTAGTTATTATTATTATTATTATTTGCACAAATACACAGAATAACTGCTGAAATATACTTTCGGATCACAAGGATCAGCCATAAACTTCATTAAAAGAGTTATCTCCCTTGGTTCACTGAACCATATCATTGCTAGTAGGTTTGATGATTATGCTACAGAAATAAGGGCCTCTGTGCAACGTCACACCCTTCACAATTCTTCCTTCCGAGCATTCTCTCATCAGCATTCTCTGGCCATTGACCAGCACGTCTTCTCACACAAGGGCAATCGTAAACAACATACACACATTATGGCACACCATTGCAGGGGAAACGGACTGTGAATACTGCACGGGGTATGGGTGGTCACGGGTGGTCACGTATCGTAGTTCTGTAGGAAGATGAGGCGGTGAGGCAGGCATTTGTCTCGACACAGTGGACACTCCGTCTGAAGGCAGGAATGGAAAATAATGTTGCAATAGTCCTGTGATGCACCGGCTGATACAGACAGACCAAGGATGACAATTGCATTGCCATGTTACATTTTACAGACAATGCAGCCCACTATGATTGCACCAGAAAGATAACTTTGTGAATATTGATGCTACGCTCCCGGGACAGGAAAACTATTACAAGCCAGTATATATATAAATGTAACGGATGTCAAGAAAATATGTTGATATACAAAGCATTAGCCATAGACCATATTGACTAGGTATAGTTACACTTAAACATTCACTACCAAATGAAATAATTCAATGAAATATGGAAAAAGTTATTTTAACCAGGTTTTTTAATAGTATTTTAGGATACTGTGGTGGTGTGTTTTAGTGGGATGATAATCTTCAACAACTATGTGCAACAGTATAAAATACACAAATATTGAAGAAGAACAAAGGATGACATCTGGGGTGCGTTCAGACTGAATTATATTTACTACACTACACTACTTTTCTACCAAGTAGTGGTTGGTTGAATGGGTTAGTAGGAAAATATCAAGAAACTGGCTTTGGGTTTCCTAAGTTTTCCAATAAAACACTATGGGGTCCAAACCCGTAGTGAAAAGTAGTGCTACATAATACTACATATGCAGCCTGAACCCGCCCCGGTACACATAGGACCAAATGAAGAAGAATAAAATATCTACTGAGAGGTTATCTCCCTTTGATAATGAATAAACCAAGAACCGAGTGAAAGTTGTACTGTACCTTTGTTTGACACCACTCGTGTATACAAGTCCAGCAGAACAGATGGCCACAAGGTGTTGCTGTAGTGGATTTCCTTGCCTCCAAACATAGAGAGCACTTCCTGTCTTGTGTCACATATGTAGTCAAGTCTGCAATTCTGCGAACAAAAAAAAGTTGTATTTCTCGATGTCTTGGATATATCATTGCAGGAAGATTGCTGCTAAAACAATAATTCAGTCACTCCACCCCTTACACGACAATAATAAAGTTGCACATTTTACACAAGGAAAAAAAAGGTGTCAGAAAAATGCGAGTTTGGACCACCAAAATACTCCTGATGCTCCTACTTGTCTCGGACAGAGTGTTTTCCCCCTTTGGCTAAGTCAGTTAAGTGTTGGGACTTGCAATCCAGTAACTCAGGTTTGAATCGCTGTTACAATTGCTAACATGCCCCTGAGACGATAACAGTTGCTTCAGCAAAATAATTGACTACAGTACCTATCATTATCGTCAGACTCGGATGTCTCCGTCTTGGTACGGTGGCAGCTGACCCAGTGACTGTACACCTGGATAGCCAGACTCCCTGCCAGCTGTGCCATGGACATCCACCCCAGAAGACGGAACATAGGGTCAGGCTGCCCCGGGTTCATCTGTGGCATGTACTTGACCTGCAGCAAACATCTATCATAATTATAATAACAATAATTGTTATACTAGTTAAATAATAATAATAATAATAATAATAATAATATCCAATTCATTCTAGGGCATTTCCCCCAGGATATTCCCCTTCCAGCATTTCTAGCAACTAGTCAAAATATTCTCGACATTTCTACAGTAACGGTAGTAGATTATGAAACATAAACTCATGCTTAACTCAAAGTTATGTTCAAAAATCCCTGTATCAAATTTGAGTTTAAGCAATAAATACTCAAAATGTATGTAATTTCAGGGCATGTAACAATCATTGTGGTACAACAGCATTACAAACTTACATAACGGATACCCATGATTCTCTTAGCGAGGTGATAGAACACGCCCTCCACGTAGAAAGTCGCTAGATGACATCGATGAAGCACTGTGATTACTTGGTGGAGTATTGGAATAGACTTCAGAAGAAATACTCTCCAATATGGATGGAGATTAGGCGAGACAGTTGTTCTCAGTATTTTTTCCAGATTATCCAGACTTCGTCTCAGAACGTATGGGGAAACCACTTGCAAGAACACCATTAAAATACGCCGCTGTGAAGGCCAAAAAAATATTAAAATACAACTTGGAAAAAATCTATACAAATCTCCCTCGGGTAGGTTTAAACGTATGACCTTCAAACTTGAGTTATTTTTAATATACAGGTAACCATGGTATATATATATATATATATATATATTATATATAAAATATTAATAAGATACTATTATCATGATAATGTAATTCCTAACACAGATAGTTTTCATGGATTAGTTACACAGACAACACACCCATTTTGATGGCAGGGCCCGTAGTGTGTGGTCAGTTTGGATAATATTCACATACTCCTCACCGACTGTTTGAAAGCCTGAAACAGAACATTGTATTTATTTTATTATTATCTGTAAGTAGTGAGATACAATGACAATGCCCTAATGATCTACGGTAAGCATAACTTCAATATCAGCCAAAGACTACACCATTGCAAATGCAGTCTAGAAGTGAGAAAAATCAAAAGAGAGAAAATCTAGAAGTATACTTCTATAATCTATTCAGAAAAATAATCTGATAGCCAAAAATAAAATACAGTTTCTGAGATGTGTTTGGTATCTAAGGTTTGAGTTGTTACTTAACATGCTCAAGGTGTCTTAATTAGAGTTATGCTGTTTCGTACAAGAGTAGGCCATGATTAACGGTTCACAGCCAGGTATGATAATGACTACCTGACGATAAACATAGCCGAGTATAAGGGAGGCCTGGGAGATTATATACAATGACCAGTATATAGCCTGTGTACTGACCAGAGAGAGTGGTGAGAGTGAAGTAGCCAAGGTCTGCTAGCACGTCCAGTTCTTTCCTCCATCTCATCCATCGTCCAGCTCCTGAAAGACCAGAATTCCTGTCAAAAGTTTCTTTGCAATTTAAATTTCATTGAACATGTTGATTGATTGATTGAATTAGTGCTTTACATCATAGCAGGAATAGTTCACCTATACACAACGACTATAATGTTATACCACAATTTAATTATTAATTGACATGCAAAACAAGCATGAAAAAAATGCCAAAAAGTTAATTGGAATTTCAATCCTGGAATGAAAATGATCACCATCCAATTATGAATCATGTGAATTATAACACATTCATTTTAATAAATTATCTCCATAAACGTTGTATCTACTAGTATTACATCAAAAATAGCATATTGCTTCTGACAGTTCTATTCTGTGTGGTATGACAGTATACAATACAGGTGATAATCATACAGGTTGACCCAAGACAGTCATATATTAATAGTTACACAATGATTTGTGGCTATTTCTAACACGTCATCGAGATCTGTTTTCTCAAAATAAATTCTGCATAAGCGAACTATATATTTCATTTGCTGCTATGTGTATGTAATACGACGCTGTCTGTGAGGAATTATCGAACTCGAATCATCCTATTTTTTAATTATATCTATTAAATAAGAATAATTTAATGTTTTATTCACTATATTAAGGTAAATGAATAATCATATAATGCATTGCGCGACCTGTCAATGCAGTCAGGCATTACCTGCGACATCAAACGAACAGATCGGCCAAATGTGTATGGAAATGCAAGGCTCGACCATAATCTATGGCGAGATGGATATCGACAGTGCATGAGCAGGTGAGGCAGGTATGGATCACGTTCATTCCGATTTGATTGATTGATTGATTGAAGTTTGGTGTTTTTACAGTCGCCTTCCAGCATTGCTGATTTCGGCAGACTGGTCCC
>JAUTBT010042323.1:0-17048 GCA_032361225.1 Lepetodrilus schrolli | reverse complement strand
TTACAACTATTGTAGCGCTACAAGAGCGACGTGCAACTAGACCCTGGTTACGAGATGTTTTAGTACGAGTTCAGGCTCAAGCTCAACTTTTACGTGAACTACTTTGAACTGAGCATGCACTCGTATTAAACGAGGTTTCGTAATATCGGGACTTGAAGTTGAAGGATACCTATAACGTCAATTTTCAGTAGGTAAGCAATGTCATGTTTGTTCATGGCCGTACAGGAAACACATTAAGAAATACATCCTCTTTGTAATTTACAGGATAAATTTGATTTTTGTAAAAGAAATCAATGTATATACGCTTACATTTGGCAAGGCTTTCGAAACACACTACCCAATTTAGATTATACGTTTTCAGCTAAAGTCAATCCTAAGACGTTGAAGTTTCTGAAGAAAGATCAATGAACACGTTTGTAACACTGCCGTCTTCTAAGTTGATGATGGAACTAAGGTCAACACATTGTCGAAGGAGAGCCACCGAAAACTACTTTCCCAAGTTGTATGTACATTCTAACTTATCATGTTCTGTCTTACCCTATTACGACTTGACAAGTTCTCAAGAAGGTTCTAGGATTTCCTTTATAGAATTGTTAGTGACGTACATGTATCTTGTGGTTAAACCTCAAGCATTATTTCAGACATTTGTCCGAATTTTCTATGCGTTTTCAGCAAATTTCAGAAATTCGTCCTAATTTTCTATACGTTTTCCGCCATTGTCAATATGAGCTAAGACACACTACGGTTAATATTGGAACACTCCAAGAAATCAACCGTATTCCCAGTGCTTCCATTGCAGTGCATGGCCAAGAAATGCGTCAGCTTCTCCATGCTTCAAATGTTATATTTGTGTTTGAGTCCAGGACCCTGTTGATACTGGGATTCAAACCGGAGTTGTCTGGACGTGACCTAACTAATTCGGCAACACCTCTAACTAAAATATGTGTTGATTCTAGCGGTGTGATTGGTTGAGAGGTGTCCCGTCAAAAGTCGTATACCCCGGTCTGGCCGTAGTTAAAAGTTGTGACTTCATAAAGGACACCATGATCATTTGTATTTGTTTCATATTTACATAAAGTGTACCACTTGGCAGGAAAAACTATTACCATAATAATTCAGAACTCCGTGTAGACGATATGTTCATAAATTCGACAAGGGATTAATTACACAAAGAAGCACGGCAGAGTATATTGCTTTACAGTTACTTACAATAATTGTGCCACAATCGCTTTGTGTAATTATTTCAAGCTGATTTCTTTGATCCGTGTAATAAAACACACTACTAAACAATTTCTTCGGAAGGCAAAACCATTCACTACTTTCATAAAAGAGACTGTAATCTGCTTGAAGCTTGTTTCCATTCTACATCCACAAATCCGTTCAACTTGACCTTCTAGACGGAGAGATATTGCAATGACATTATAACAGTGAATTTTATATTATTAATAATACTCACAGTCTGAAGTGAAGTTTCCAACATCAAAATCATAGTAATCTTCAACCATCGGATAATCTGTAAACATAATGTCGTCGTGGTTAACGCAAAAGTTGACCTAAGACCTACATGTCGTCGTCGCAAGTATTCCAGACATTTCAAATCATGAACAGAAATGTGATATTCTTCAAGGTACTTCTAAAATATTTATGTTCTATCTAATAGTAAGATAGGGTGTATAAATGTAATACTACACTCCATTTCTCTCATATATAGGCTAACGCGTGTTATTTTAGCTTTAGATCTGAACACAACATGAATTTTTCGACTGTTTAGTTTAGTGTAGTGTGATATTTTGTTTAGTGTAGAACACTAAATCATCAGTCATGAGATAATATTATACTCATTAACTCTATTTTTACATCATTTATTTGTATATATAGTTCTATCGTAGATATTTTTAGCATCTTTGAAATAGTCATTGGTTTATATACTATTGAACGATACCATTGAACTATCTTGTTGTGCTATATTTACTCCATGGGTATTTACTCACCATGTATCTCTTGTGATAGTAGTGCAAGAATCTTGACAGTGACTCTAAACCCTCATTTAACCAACCAACCATGTAACTCTCATTTCAACATCGGAGGTTTCAACATAGAGATGTTAACTGAGTTAATGAATGCCAATATTGTAAATCGGTTAAATGATTCACCCACCTTCAGAACTGTTTTTCATAATGCTAGATGTGATTTATAAGATCTATCTTGATAAAATATTGAATTATTCCGTGTATATTTGTTTCTCTAGTGTACCACCGGTGGTTTTTATGAGAATACAGTTGAGCGTGCCTTCGCCCACGTCTTACGCCTCACTCGATGCTACAAACATCTCACTCAATGCTACCAACATCCCACTCAATGCTACCAACATCTTACTCAATGCTACCAAAATCCAAATAAAGCTCTACCTAATGGGCATTTAACCTAGTCTTGTACGAGGGAACAGAGTGGCTGGAACAAGCTTCGCTTCATCTATTAACCCTCTCCCTGCTGGATTAGGCAAAAGCAATGCTCATTAGGGCATCTCCGGTTGCCTTCAGCAGGGATAGGGTTAAACAAGGGAATCTGCTAGAATTATTGCCACATATCATCAAAACGCATCACTAATTGTTATTTTGTGTAATATGACTAGATACTAGTATTCATCTAAAAATCCTCTTCCTAATGCTAATTTCAGAAATATTGAAAGAATGTTTGCTATTTTGAATACCTAGTGCATTACTATTACAAGCATACAGACAAGTGCAAATTATTCTAAAGATATGCTAGAGACAGGAAACAGAGAAAATTGTGTAGGAATCTTAGTTATGGCTTTCTATTCCTTTAGTTACAAATGGTCTACGAACTCTGGTGTTGTAGTGAGACTGTTTCTATAGTTATCATGGCTATGATGATCAGTGACGTCATAGGCAATTAAAGTATATTTTCAACTGTAAAACTTTAAACAAATTCGAGAGTACAAATAATTTCAGACATTATAAGTTTCCTCTTCATATTTTTTCTTTATTGCAATATAAGATATATTCTAGTAGAATGATATACTATTTTTTAATTACACGTCCAATACAAATGCATAACCACCGATGTGGAGGTCATGTGACGTTGATTGGGAACTGATTAATCACCCATTTATAAACACATCAATATCCACGAGTTCATCGCGTGTTTAGATTACATTATTTGTTGAATGATTGTCGGACTAATGAAATTTCATTGAGAGCATGGCTCCAACCTCTTTATACAATGTCTCCACAGTGAGTGTGCGAGCTATGTCTTCTTCAAAGACGACCTTCCCAATCAGGTAGCACATTACTCATGAATACATGTTTGTACACAGTAATGGACAACAGTAGGTATGATGAATCTCATATAGCTACGTAATGTGAACAAAACAATCCCAAAAACGTGTAGTCTGATTTTTAACTATATCGGAATTGTGTGAGCATTTATAATTTTCCATTGCATTAACGAAATAATGTTTTGAATTAAGACGTAATAATGTGATATTAAGGTTGGCGGCAAACAATAATGGGACTCGTATTGATAAACGTTTAAAATATGTATAGCTGTCTGTTACTTGAGATATAACTCGCACGATGATTGGTCTCTACCTATATTTCCTGGTGGAAATTGATGTTGTACGTAATGAAGAAGATACTGCGTACATAACGCTCATTAATTACCGGCATTGTACAATAACAGACGCATACTACGTCGGGAAGACTATGAGTATTTTGAACTTTCTAAATCTTTAGTTTTTTTATTAATGCAGACAAAATTATGGTTTATTTATTAGTTTATACTACAACGCTATTACGTCCTATTTTCTGTAGACTATAATGAACAATTGCCATCAATAGTGCATTCATCGTTTATCATGTTAACTTACGCATTTGCTAACATTAATACATGTAGTTATGTAAACAATGAGTTGGTTCCTGTGCCTAAAGACTAATTAATAAAGTCGGTGTCCAAGACTGGTTTAAACCCAAACAACCCTACCAAACAGTTCCTAAGTATCTCCGAGCCAGACGAAAGAGGTAAACACAATACGGACTAGATAAACTCATTGTGTATATCCTCATAGCAATCAAACTGTCGTGTCGTGATGAACCCTTTTACTAAGCATCAGAATCCAAATAACAGACCGAACGCATATGGCAGTGAACAGATTTTGAACATCAGCCAAATTTGGGTGCAAACAGGGAAATACTGGGTCATAATTCGACCTCTTACGACTTCTCGGGGTATACGGAGTACGTAGGATTTGTATACATTAGTTGTAAGCATTGGTCGGAAGCGCTGGTTAAAAGCATTGTCTGGGAACGCTGGTTGAAAGCATTGGCTGGAAACTCTGGTTGAAAACATTGCTTTGAAGCACTGGTTGGAGACAATAGGTTATTGAACGCGTTGGTTGTATCTATTGAATATAGGTTCTAGTTGTAGACATTGGTTGTAAACACTGATTGCAGGAATTGGTTGAAATCATTGGTTGTAAGCATTGGTTGTTGGCATTTGTTGTAAGCATTGGTTGTAGGCATTGGTTGTTGGCAGTGGTTGTAAATATTGATTGATGGCTCTGGTTGTGGGCATTGGTTGAAAACATTAGCTATATAGACGGGCATGTGGTCATGGATTCAATAATAACGAATATAGGTCGGTGATGACATGCTACATCAGAATAATTTCACTTCAATATAGGTCGGTGATAACATGCTACATCAGAACAGTTTCACTGGTATATAGGTCGGTGATAACATGCATGCTTATGGTTCTCGATGTTAATATTATTGCCGATGGTACTACAATGTAAGGAGATATTATGTTCGTCAGACTGGAAGTATTCAACCTCTGAATTAAACGAACGTATGGCAAGTTCTTCTTCCTCCTTGTTTGAAAGAGAAACTCCTTGTACTTGAAGTAATGCGCAAATAAAAGTAAACACTCCGGTCATACACACTGTTTGCCACATATTTTGTTTTAAGTTCAGTTTAACTTTTTATTTTACTCTTCCGAAACAGGCTATATTGAGCATGTGCGACATTTTCAGTGTGTTTATAACATAGGCAGTGACGCGATACGGTGCGTCAAACGCCACGGGGGTCAAAGGTCAAGGTAACCTTGAAGGAACTATAGATGCATGCTTTCAGATACTTCATACAAGCGATTAACCTTCCTGCACCTTTTTAAGTAATTCACTCGTGCTTACGATGTGTAGCGCAGAAGAAACCCGGATATACGTTACGCAAACCTCGAACATTTTCCCGTTAATTCCACTTGGCTAGGTTCTCGTTCCACATTGATTGCGGCTGTTGCCATTATGCATGCCATCCTGCATTCCTGTACACAAGACCGTTGTTCAAGAATGAGACATCTTCTCAATCAGAGATAGATATTAATGTTATACGTCAAAATTATTACTTGAGTCGCAAAAACAAACAAAAAATAATTGTCGCAGTTTCAATTTAAGAATCGCATTTTATTAATGGAATGTGCTACCAGTCTGTAATGATGTAAAGTTTCAATAACTATGTAAATTAATTATTAGCAAATTCAATAACGAAAAGTCTCCTTCAGCTTATTAACCATCTATATATCAATTGTCACAGTCATAATATATACATATGGTTTAATAATGCATAAAGTAATAAAGCACAGTCAATCATTTACCCATGGTGTACCAGCTGACCTCTGTGGCTGTTCATACTGTGATGTATCAAATTTAGGAAACGAAGTGAATGGAACTGACTTATCTAATCACAATCCGTTCTTGTGTCGATTCTCAGCTTTGATCTCCTTCCGGTGTTTTCGCACGCATACCGGAAGTAACTCAGTCAAGATGCGGTCAGTGCTTAGTCGTGTTGTTGGAATCGCACTTTATGAACTTTCCGGTCAACCACACCGCTATATTTCATCCATATTAAATTGTGAGAATGAATATGGGATTATTATGTATTGAAGTTTAAAGAAAAATTTAAAACACGATAGAGATGAATCCTATTCTATATTGTGATTGTCTTCGCTATCATAGAGATTATCGTGGAACTATCACATCGACATTTCTATTTTGAACTAAATACATGCTCTTCAAAGAATATGTCAGATACATGGCGATACATGGCGATACCTTTATAGCAGAAAGTCACTGAACAAAGTATGTAAACACATGTTCAGTGTTGCGTTCTACTTCCATTATAGAGTCCAGGCTCTTGTGGTAGTAGTACATACACCGACGGTGCAGATCGTTAAATATAAATAGTATATTAGTTAAATATAAATGGTATATTAGTTAAATGGTATATTAGTTAAATATAAATGGTATCATAGTTAAATATAAATGGTATATTAGTTAAATATAAATGGTATATTAGTTAAATATAAATGGTATAATAGTTTAGCATGAACATATAGAATTGGATTGCAATGATACAAAATTAACGATCTCTGCTAAAGCTGGCGTGACTACGAACTCGGGCATCATGGAGTCACTATTCACTAGTCACGGGTCGCGGGTCACTGGTCACCAAGACCCCGATGTAGAGGAATGGTCAGGGTTCCAATAGAGTCGAATTCGCAGAATCAACGACCGCTCGTCTGACTGCCTGTTACTTGGATAACAGCACGCTCGTGTCAGTCTATAACTACGTCAACTACAGTCGATGTGTCGTGCACTTTAGTCTCCCCCGCTTTCACAGGTCTCCTTAATCCTATATCCAAGTTTGTGAACCATTGATTCCAATCGTGTTTATCCTCTGATGTCCTGTTTGCAGTGGTCAGTTGGTGTTAGAACTGGTCAGTGCCAGCCATAGTATTGGTCAAGAACGCTCTGGTCGGCTGCTGGCTAACAAACAAACTCGATTGTTCCCGTACCATTCTGAAAATTAACTTTATTTCCGTGTTTGATCCTTATCGAACGCAGGTTCATTTCTGCTGGGCGGACATTCCTTAGGACTAGTCAATTCTGGATGATGATTCATGTTCAAGGGTCTACAGTGGATTCTGGTGCTTGTGTTAAGAGAATCAAGTGCTTCCAAGAGAGTTTCTGGTCATTAGAAGAAGTGGTCGCATCGATCTTTTAAAGACAAACTGCTAGATTTGTATGCTGTGTCGCAACTAATATCTTATCTAACAGTAGATATAGTAGTGAATTGCATTCAATGAATATACACACACGGTGTACGTTATTTATGGAAATGCTTTCTGTGAGAGTTGATAGGATGACTGCCTAGCCTTTGTGGAAGTTACTTTTGAGGTGCTCTCACATTATATTTCGAACCGTAGTTGGAAATATCCCATTTCAAATGTCCATAGGACCTATACTACATGTATGTGAAATTGTAGTGACCGTGAAATGGATATCTCGTATTCGTTAAGACGGCTCTTCATTTTATTACACTAAATCTTTGTCATCAAATGGATCCAGATTCTAGTATATATTATTGTTGAAATGTTGGTTTTTGAAATAGAATACTTATTATAAAACTAATATATATTAAATTAACATTTTCTTTAGTAGCAGCTAGCTATATCGCAATGCACTTCTCTTCGTTCTTTTGTTCAATGAGATATCGAACATTGATATTCATACGGCAATTATTATTAATTTTGACGAGTTGTAATAATGCCCATTAAATTGTTTTGTTCCTGATTTATTGATCAGCGTTATACCGAGTGACCTGCCTACACCGTAGTCACCTCTTTATAACACTTTCTGTAATGATATGTCAAGGTGATAGTTTACTTAATTTATTTCAGGCTTAACTGACAATATTTCAATATCAAATTATGCATCGTTCAATAACATAAAGCATACTAACAATAGATCTTGGGAAATAGTTCCATCACGTAAATACATTATTGATATATTCATTACGTTGTATGGATGTGTATTGGCTATGATGTGTTCTCTAAGCCGCATGAAGATTAATCTATCAAATCTTTCCACAAATATATTGACTTATTTAATATGGTTCAACATCGACCCTCCATCAGTGCATGCGGGTATTAATAATTAGCACCGTGTTATGGAATATATTCACACTTCCATGAACCGCTGACAACACGCTTCAAATAAAGGCAAATTATAGACATGGATTTATCTCCAATATATTTGTATTCGCTGTATTATTAATTTCGTCATGGTTCATGATGCCAATGTTCGTATATTCGATATTCTGGCCGTGATACAACAGGAAGCGGTCATTGATCTGTTATTGTTTGTAGTTATTTCTTCATTAATCTAATTTGCTTGTGCATAGGTGACTAGGTATACATTTAATTGAACTGCTTATGGAATCACGTCATCAATTCTACAATTGTATAAACCGATATTTGTGCATTAAATCACCTTATTGAATGTTATTTTTAAGTTTCGCGGTACCAACGAATGAAACGTGTGTATATATGAGTATCACATTAATGCCAGCATTCTAAATGGTATTACCATTGAATCATCATTGTTCTACACTCAATGAAATGCCTTGGAATATTTACATATTCACCTCGGAAAATAGAGCATAATCTTCATGATCATGTGCATTGCATATAAATCTTCCTACATTGTTATTTTATATAAAATATGCATGTATTCTTCTCCCACCAATTACATAACGCCTGCTTATCATTTACATTAATTTAACATATTTTTTTCCATGACCTTACTGTTGTCTAAAAACCCGATTATAAACCAACACAGGAAAATAATACCAATGCTTAGTACTAGTAAGCTACTTATGACATCATTCATAATGTACTAGTAAGCTACTAATGACATCATTTATAATGTAATAGTAGGCTACGTATGACATCATTCATAATGTACTAGTAGGCTACTTATGACGTCATTCATAATGTAATAATATGGTACTTATGTCATTCGTAATATACTAGTAAGCTACTTATGTCATCATTCATCATGTACTAGTAAGCTACTTATGACATTCATAATGTACTTGTTCGATAATTATGTCGTCATTCATAATGTACTAGTAGGCTACTTATGTCAGCGTTCGTAATAAACTAGTAAGCTACTATGACATCATTCATAATGTACTAGTAGGCTACTTATGACGACATTCATAATGTACTAGTAAGCTTGTTATGTCATCATTCGTAATATACTAGTAAGCTACTTATAACATCATTCATAATGCACTAGTAAGCTACTTATGATATAATTCATAATGTACTTGTAGGCTACTTATGTAATATTTCGTGATATATTAGTAAGCTATATATGTCATCATTCGTTATATACTAATGGGCTACTCATGTCATCATTCGTAATATACTACTATAGGTTACTTATGGAATCATTCGTAATATATTAGTAGGATACTTATGTCATAATTTGTAATATATTCTAGTAAGCTACTAATGTCATCATTCGTAATATACTAATGGACTACTTATGTCATTATTCGTAATTTACTAGTAGGCTATATATGCCATTACCCGTAATATACTAGAATAGGCTACTTATGTCATCATTTGTAATACACTAGTAGGCAATTTATGTCATCATTTGTAAAATATAGGTTACTTAACATGTCATCATTCATAATATACTAGTATTTATACCATCACTTGTAATATACAAAGTACTTCTGTCATAATTCATAATATATTAATACTTATATCATCACTTTTAAGTAATTAATACAAGTATCCCTACCGTCCATAATGTCCTCGAATGACCTTGAGAGGTGGTCCGCACTGTCCACTCAATACGACCACTAGATTCTCCAGATATGTCCACACTCTCTTCTGTACGAGATACCTGTATGTAAGCTATAGGTAATTATATCACAGGGGCGGTTACCGGTAATGCCCATTCAGAACAACTCGGTATTTACTTGATTAAGTGTCCCGCGTGCACAAGGCTTCACGGTCATCGATACCTAATCGATGCAGGCCATCGATGTTCAGCATAGACTATTCAACACAAAACTGCCATTACCAAAGTTGACTGTAATTCAATGAGGACAGGGTTCGATAGTTGGTACAAAAGCATTCTGATTGTCGGCCCCCGGTCGATCACTTCGATCTGTTTTCTTACAAAAATAGTTCTTAAAATAAGCATTTGTTTAAGAATAGTTATTCCAAACAATCTTTGTTATTTCGAAGTAAAAAATTCACAACCTCTTCTGTGCATCACAACTGGATCAACGTGTGAGCCTGGTAATAGCAGTGGTGTGTTTGATATCAAATCACAATGGTTATAATTACTGTCATTGATATGCATATTGCATGTTTCTTGTACATCAGCACAACCAGGTGATCGTCACTAGCAATTACTTTATGAAATATATATATGCACATTATTTATTATGGTACTACACAGGAGAGGATTTAGTAAGTTGGACAACTTGTTCCAATCCATTTCTGAAGAATAAACTATGTTTAAATCAATCAAATCAATCCCTAGCAAAATAAATAAACTTGAATAACTTCTATTAGATAGATTTGCATATTTAAATAATAGTTTATTTGGTATGATCTCCGGGGATTTATGTTATCGTGTAACTCGTGTCGCTATACGTGCTGTACATCTACATGTATCCTGATAAACATAATAATGTTCGGTTTATAATACAGTCGTGATCTTCAGATGGACACAGGTGCTTACGGGTTTAAAGTAATAACCTTCTGAAGAATGTGCAGACACATAATTGAGTGCCTCGGGCAAGGAACATGCCCAAATTCAAATGCATACTAGTTACTCATGAATTATTCCCTTCATGGCTGCTGGTAATAGCAATTCACTTCTTCTAGCATCCACAGTTATAATATCGGAGAAGGAATATTTGGATGTCGTATGAACTTTGGCTACATTTACTGCCCTTCGTAAGCAAGTTAACTTTACTTACGTTGGCATGTATAGTTCTGTGTTTATAATACATGTACTGTCAGGGAAGGCTATACATGTTTAGCGGAATACTGCCACGTTGATGTAGGTATCACTCTATAATTTATATTGGTTTTATCAATTTCTATTAAAGATATCTTGTATGTATTGTTTATATTTCCTTTGCATAATATACATGTACGTTCAATTCTAAACTTGTCAATTAGTAAGTGTTCTGCCAATGCTCATTTGCCCAAGAAATCCTACTAATGACGCAGTGTCAAGATTAGTTAGTTTTTGAAAATATCTATATATATTATTCAAAGCAAAACCTCAGACTACATTAAGACAGTCAATTGATTTCTTGTTTCTACATTCAGTTCAGCTTCAGTATTTATGACATATTAAAGAGACAAATGACCTTGGAAATACAGTAAACAAAAGCCTGTTTACCGAGGGCGACATATCTATATCTTCTTATGAGCATTCCCAGCTGTACTCCAATCATAAAATATGATTTCCCGAGTTTCTGCTCAGAAAGTCATTATATGAACATCCATCTGATCAATTTCTTGGCGACTCAGATGACCTTGTCACTTCCTGTGTTTCAGAGCCTCGTTCTCAGACCGAGGCTGTCACTTACAATTTCGTAGATTGCAGTTCTACCCAGGACGTAATTAATGCTTAATGTTGTCAGATGAGGCACGGTTGGTTGTCATTTCAGCTATTGAACGTCACCGTCTTTGATAAATTGTGTCTTATTAGTCTCAATAACTGTGTCCTTGCAGAAATCTGGAGAGGTCAAAGGATCCTTATTAATAATGGTATCTACAGTTGTATATTATGCTAGCCATATTGCACGTTTTCTTGATTCTAAATGTATTTATATATTTTATCGAAATGATGTCACTGTAAGCTCAATGTCCTCAAATTAAAGCACTTTGAAGTCCTCTTTATAACAATATTGTAATGGAATTTCCTTAAAATCAGTGACTTGGTTTCATATTAAGTACTGTAGTTCGAATGATGGCACTCACTTGTTTTGAGAAATTGCTGAGTCAATTATTTTTGTATATTTGTGTGGCTTTTTCTGTTATAACTTTCAATTTTTTTTTAAATTACGAATAATGTATTTCTTTATATACACGTGTACATGTATTCGTATGGTTTACCAATGTATTCCTTTGGTAGATTTTATTTCTTTGAGACTGATAATACTAACACTAGTACCAATCTATTTCGCGAGGCATGTTGATTTTCATATACATTCGTTCTTTTAGTGATTTTATATTACGATATAATTACGAGTCTATATTACGATTGGACTTTCGTAGAGCATGTAGGTGTCTGGAGTGACTGAGTGTTTTCTTAAGTACAAGAAAGGAATCGAAGTTATTCGAGATTTAGATAAATCACTGTGTCTGCTGTGTATTGAACAGGCCATTCTGGTTAAATCCAACATATTGAAACTCGTGTCTCATGTATTTGTGCTAACATAAGTATATATCCATTGATCTTATTAGTACGTTATAAATAGAATGTATTATTGAATTAGCAATTATGAACAAACACTTTTATATGCAAGGTTGACAAATATCTAATGTCACGGCTAGAATTACTTTGTCAATTCTGTTTCAGTTCACAATATCTTCATAGTAAAACCACCAGTCAGTACTACTGGGGTCATACAATGTATGTATAGATCACAAAATCCAAATTAACTGTTCACACTACAGGTACTTCAAATCACTTTCAACCCCATTTACTCACACCACATTTTAATTCAGTTTGACTAAAGCGATTCCAGTCGATTCGGATTGAACGGGAAACTACAATTAATCTACAATCCAGAGCCAGAATGGTTTGTACCAAGTAAATACATATGCCGGATATAATTACACCAGTGTTTAGTAAAGGTTGTAAAACCTTAAATATGGACATATTAAGTGGAATAAATGACAACCATACAAACGACAACCAATGAATACTATAGTCTAATACACCAACCAAATTGTGTGAGCATACGTGTGTATGTAATTCTAGTGGGGATATAATAAACCGGCTTAGCAACAATGGCCTCTGTATATGTAAGTGTGTGTGTGTGTGTGTGTGTGTATGTGTGTGTGTGTGTGTATGTGTATATGTAAGTGTGTGTGTGTGTGTGTGTGTGTATGTACGTGTGTAAGTGTGTGTGTATGTGTGTAAGTGTATGTGTAAGTGTGTGTGTAAGTGTGTGTGTATGTAAGTGTGTGTAAGTGTGTGTGTGTAAGTGTGTGTGTGTGTAAGTGTGTGTGTAAGTGTGTGTGTAAGTGTGTGTGTAAGTGTGTGTGTGAGAGAGAGAGGGATGTCGGGAGGGTGAATGAGAAAAGAAGGAGAGAAAATAGAGAGAGGGAGACAGGCAGAGAGGAAACGTGCACGTGATATCGCCTTGCAACTGTTTTCACGTGAAAGTTGCTTGAGATACAGTGCGAATGTATGTTCTCAAATCAGTTTAAATCAAATAGAGCTTTCCCAATTCCAATTGAGGAATTCGATTTGAAAGTGGTGTCAGTGTGAACACAGCTTTATGATCACGTCGGCATGTGGTCACAAACATGGACAATAACAATGAATTTTACATTCCTGGACCACGTTTGCTTCAGAACTTCAAGGTATAGAAGACCATGTCATCAGCTACAAGACTGTATTATATTGGTCCTTGCTATACAGAAGGCTCTCTGTTCTCTGTCATTAGAATAAAGTGGGAGTGTGTTCTGTAGGTCAGGCAATCACACGTCGCATCACCGTTCTGTATGATGACAGCTCCCCGGATGTCGATGCCAGGATTTCACGGCTGCTGTTCATTGCTGGGTCAGAGGTCAACATAAAACGTGATTCCTGATCACAGGCTTATTCTGAAGATAAGTGTAGAACCTTATTGATTAAAACTACTAAAATATTGTGTGAGTTTTAATATAGTAATTTGGAGAAATGCGTTAATTGGTTCCTTACTTACTAGTAAGAAAAGTATACATAATTTGGGGAAATATTATACCGGTATATCGGTATACAGTATACCAATAGTGTATATATATATATATATATATATATATATATATATATATATATATAGTATGTGTGTGTGTGTGTGTCTGTGTGTGTGTCTGTCTGTGTCTGTGTGTGTGTGTGTGTCTGTGTGTGTGTCTGTCTGTGTCTGTGTGTGTGTCTGTGTCTGTGTGTGTGTGTCTGTGTGTCTGTGTGTCTGTGTGCTTGTGTACGTGTTTGTATCTGTCTAATATATTCAACCTATTTTTATTATTCAGTTGTATCGTTGGAGGCACCAACATGACAAAGGGGCAATCATCTCTGTGAATGGCTATAACCGAGACGATAAACAGCGTCCATTGCCCCCTTTACATGTATGCCCGTGTGCACAGCTTTCTGTCACAGCACAACTAACGTGATGCACGTATAAATACCGACGCGACTTAATAGAAAATAAGAATTATGCACATGCACATTATCTCGTTTCCCAGACGTCGCATTATCTTCTCAAAGCCATCCCGCTTTCTGTGTCTACGTTCGCCCATTTCCCGTTCGAGTACTTTAAAGCTTGACCAGTATACTAATGATGTTCAAATGCTACTTCCTCGTCAGTAGGGAGTACAGCCGATCCAAGCAATACGTACTGATTGTCTATGACCGTTCCCACGTGTAGCGTTATTACCATTCATGACGTTTTTAGACGCTGGTACGGGGACATTCTTATCGATCTAATACAAAACGGCAGATGCAGACATTGATAGCACTGATGTACATACAGCTTCAATTACACATTGTGCGAGGGAACCATGCTTGAGTTGTCAGGATATAGTACCGTACGGTGAACAGACTCGTGTCATTGTAAACGACTTCCTGTATGCTTGATGCTAAATGCTATTGCTGTTTCAAAAGCATGCGTGAATTCGTGTTTCGTCATTCGTGGAGTTTCTGAGAAAGCTTGATCTGATCCTGAGATTACGAAACTATTTGAGTACGATTTCATGCTCAAGCTCAAATTTTATATGAAGATTTGTGAACAAAACGTTGAGTTGAGCATGAAATCGTACTCAATATGGTTTATAATCTCGGGGACATGTGCTGAAGACAGTGTGTGACTAATGCTATGGTTGAAGTATATATGTACTGGAACCTTAATATCGTCAGTTCATGTTAATTACTTTTCACCTTTGTAGGTCTGTTTATGTCTTGTCCGTAACGTAAAGTGTAACATTCGCGTCCTTCTATTTCTGTAGAGATCTTTCAAGATTTGACGGCCAACAAATTCATTCACATAAGTCGACTGTCTGGTCCCTGCAGACATCGTGTAACTCAAGAATAAATAACCTGTGTTCTCGCTGCATGTGATAGCACGAACATAACGTGGAATTGGCGCAAACCCCAGAATTCGTTCATTCATTAAGGATAAAGGAATGTTTTCAAAACTTCCAATCGTACAATGTGCAAATATTAACTGCTGCAACGATCGTATCGTCGTACCGGAGTTTAGGTAACATTTGTGATCAAAATACTTAACAGCAATACGTGTAGTAATGTTATCGTTGGAGGCCTGATAGCGCTGATATTACTCGAAATATATCTTTATTATTGAAATCCTCAACGTCCAATAGTGCACTAACGAAAGTGAACAATAACATTAAAATGGGTTACATGTCTCCTTTAATGCGGACTTCGGTAGCTTTTTACTTATTAAGTTTTCGTAAAGCCCCAATATTTTAAGAAAAGCAGTTACACATAGACGAAAATTGCCGGTTAGTGTGTCCAGTAGTGTCATTAATGAAAGGACTTTCGTTTTTCTAATCAAATAATTTTTCTCAGAGTGTAAAGTAGAAACATCAGAAGAATGTGAATAACTCTCGCCAACATTGTCCATTAAAATAAGATATTTAAAACTGAAGTACAACAGAAAGTTCACCCCGAATAATTCCCTATAAGTAAAAACAACAAAACATTTGCACGCTCTGTAAAATGTGTATTGATATTCGACAATATAACCAGTGTTGGGTATGATTGCAAAATTCCATAAGAAAGCAGGAATCAGAATACCGTCTCTTAAAGTGGAAATTTCTTCACGATAGTGAATGGAACATATTCAATATATTGTATGGCCTCCGTTGGCATTGATGCTAGTACTCGCCTCCTCATTGAAAACGTCAGCCGTTGAATGACGTCATTTAGGATCTGTGTCTACTCTTCTTGTAGGGCCTGTTCCAGCTCTGCAAATTGACTGTTTGATGCGGTCGACGTCTCAGTTGTCTTCCCAGATAGTCCCAGAGATGTTCAATGGGAGATAAGTCAGGAGAGTTGCTGGCCACGTCAATACGTCAATACGTCAATGTTATTGCGGTTAAAGAAGTCCGTGGTGATTCTGGCAGTTTGTGGTTTGTCGTTGTCTTGCTGCAGTATGACCCCGGCCGTAAGAAATGGACGACAACTGGCTGCAAAACCTGATAAGTAAAGGGCTGAGCTGTCAGATTTCCTTGTATGGTGACTAAGGACACCCCACGAAATAGTCTATAGGCCCGGATACCGGCAGCAGTCATCTCATCACTGTGTTCCTGATGATGCGATGGCCCAATGTCATCGATGCTGATGACGTTATCGTGATGAACCTGCTACCTTTGGTCTTCCATTTCTGGGTCGATCAGTCTGGCCAGTCTGGTTAAATCGTCTAAAGAGTTTAATTATGGTTTGCCTTTCAAAGGAGCCAAAGGTTAGAGCAATATGATTGTTCGAAGCCCCAATCTGTGTCAATCTTGGCATTTTGCGTGCGCGCGCGCGCGCGCGTGTGTGTGTGTGTGTGTGTGTGTGTGTGTGTGTGTGTGTGTGTGTTTGTTTTTCTTTTTAATATAATTGCTCACACACGTAGACCAATGAATGTTATACTGCTATGAAATAAAATGCACATGTTATTGCCGAAAATCATGTTTTTCGCAAAGTTCGCACAAAACACCGAACAACGATATTTGGTGTGTTTTGGAAACATCAACACAAGGGTTGCATTTGGTTTGTTACTTTTACATAGAGTTTTAACATACACTGTACAAATTGTATAAATAAACACAAACATCCAGGTATGAAACAATGCTCTCCAGCTCCATGCTGTGAGACACATGTGTCCCAAGGAGGGACCAGTCTGCCGAAATCAGCTAAGCTGGAAGGC
>JAUTBT010042312.1:0-17050 GCA_032361225.1 Lepetodrilus schrolli | reverse complement strand
TGTTGTGTTTTTCATTCATTAGTATTAATTACATCGTACATTAATACGTCCGCTTCAATAAGTAAACTTAGGGCTTCTTATTTCGCGTGGACTATAATTTTGCGCAAATTGTCTTTGCGCGTAAAGCACGTAATATAAGTCTGTGCGAAATATAAGTCTTTTACAGTATTAGAGCGCGATCAAGCAATATCAACTACCATAGTATCAGAACTGTGACTGTTCCACTATTCTGGTTATCACCCATTGTGACATCAGAGGTGCCACATGATGTCACAGTGCAAATGCAAAGCAGCTATTTCCTTGATTTCATAGGTAAATCTTTATGAAGAGCAACGATTATTAATTAAATGACATATTTAACCTTTGTCCTTCCGGAGTCAACTGCAAATGCCCTAGATTGTGGCGATTTTGAGTAGATGGCAGATGGTTAAATAAGGTATTGTATCATAAATATTATCTCTCTAGTGATATGTATACTGCCAGCAGTGATACCATAACAACAGTCTTGCATAAGACTAAAACTCGAAAATAAAATACCAAATTCCACATTAACCTGTTCTGTCCTGAAGTCAACTGGAGATGCCCAATAACGATGTGATTAATCCATAAGTGAGTGAGAAAATTGTTACTTAACATTGCTGCAGGAACCTATCACCCATATGCGATAAAATGAATCCATGAAGTATGTGCTCATCCTATGGCTTGACTGCTTTCAAATTTCCAGATCCCTTTGATAAATACGATCTTTCTGCACTTCAAATTGAGTCATCTCGGCCCAGTGTTGGATTCTAGTTTCCATCACACCTCCACAATCTTCAGACTTTTCTTGTGCTCACCAGATGATCGCACTAGGAATTAGTGCCACAGTTTATTTCCCAGACAAGTCGTTGACATATAGATTTCTTCCAACATGTATCACCTTCCTACACAATTTACCACCATTTTGACTGGTACGTGTCTGTCTATGTGGAATTCCATTTCTATGTGGAGATCTGTTCCACTCTTCAAAGAGCTGTAGTCATTCAAGATTGTAACGCCTTCACAAGCTATAAAATCCTTCCAGAAAACATGAAATAGGACTAATTTATTTTTTAGTTGCAAGCATAGTTTGTTCAATCATATTTTGGCTTGCATGCATTTGCAGTGCTTGTACTAGTCTGGATTTCTACCAGTTTTTATAGTGCTAGCTCACTGGAATATTATACCACAGATAGAACATGGATACCCCACTCTAACCATTATGCCACGGAGCCAGTTCGTTGACATAGATTTCTTCCTCATATTACCAATCTTTTCACATATTTATATATCTTATGTGTGCTTATGTGGACATTTAAATTAAAAGAAGTTTTATGAATAATGAAAGCTATGATTAAGTCTGTATTTATGCATAAAATAATATTCAAAAGGGAAGAACTGCTGACTGCTAAATTTTAGTGTTGCTATTCACACATAAACTGCTATTGAAATAAGAAAAATATGATGTGTTCATCCACACACACACACAAATAATAAAATTAAAATGAAGCAATTAAATTTACAGCTATTATATCATGGACTTTTTCTTGATCATCATTCAGCTTCCAATGGTTTCTGTCACTGCCTCAATAAAAATGTCCCTCAAGTTTTAAACTTGAGGTCACAGACTGGTGTTTCAGTAATGTTCTACATAGACAGATGCATCTGTATTGCATTGTCATGCTGACACAAGACAGATCACATCCTTGAATATTTTCTCAGTTTTAAAGGTATCCTTCCTCAAATTTCCAAGAATTACATTTCAAAGCAGCCGGTCCCAGAAATCATTGGATGACGTCCCAACTGGCTGATGTCCGATTGTCCAAGTTATAACGTCTATGGGTAATAAATCACCCACCCCCTATTATTCAAGCATTGACGTCTGCACACAATAAACACTAACTACCACCAGGTAGGATGAACAGTAATCCAATCTTCTGGTGAAAATTAAAGCGGTAGTTCACTGTTCCGTGTAAGTTACTTAGTCACACAGAATTACCCCTTGATTGTTGCATGTCCATCGCAAAATAAAATAGGCACAAAAACAGGCTTTTGCTAATGTATTCATGTTGTTTGTTTTGTTTTTTTCCATGTTTTTTTTTCCATGTTCTTTTCCTTCTTGTTTATTTTTATTATTCTTGTTTATTTTGTTTATTCTTGTTTAATTTGTTAATTTTTGTTTATTTAGTTTATTCTTGTTATTTTGTTTACCAAAGGTCTGACATTTCAGAAACCACATCTTATTTTGCACACCTCCCAGAAGTTTTTCTTCAAATCCTCTTATGCATTTTTTAATTATGACAAACATTGCAAATAATTACGTATCCAATATTTCCAAAAATATCATAATCATCTTTATCGAGAGTATTTGTCACCTAACCCCTTCCCTGCTGGATTAATCACAAGTACCACTATAGGTTCACTATCATTGTTGCTTTTAGCAGTACAAATGTTAAGCAGATATGAAGTTCATCAATTATTCCATAATTTGAAGGCCAAACTCAATTAAGAAATTGTTATCTTTGGTCTTTTTCCAGGAGTTGAAGACTCATACAAGAAGGGTCATCGTGCTCCTACAACATAGTTAGTTAATTCCCGGGTTCACAGATTTTTCTGTGATCATGTTGGCTCGGGTGGTTGAAAAAATATATAAATATAATTTGATATCTTTTCCAGTCCAAAATCGAAAATATCAGATCAGCGGATCTGTAAACCATGGAGTCAAGTAACTATGGCCTTACTATAATATATTACTAGAGTTTACATTAATATTCCATATTAACCCTATCAATCCACACAGGTTCACAAGGTAGAGGTTTACTTTACATTAACCCTCTCCCTGCTGAACTAAGATACAGGCACGGCTCTATATGGCATCTCCAGTTGCCTCCAGCATGCAGAGGGTTAAGTATCTACTGTCCTATCTTCACACTTCTCTGTCCTCAATGAGGTACATATTTACATTAGAAATCCCACAAATACCACCGACGGCCGGTCGAGCATGGTGTAATAATACCATCAATGTTTGTTCGTGGTGAGATCCTGTTCACAGATTCTGAGGACGTTCCCAACAAAGCATGTACACCTCCTTTCCTGAACAGAAACACATTCCCACACACATAGGATCATATTGATCAGTGCTTTCAAGCTCCTTAGGTAATAAACGTCAAGAAATTCTGCAAAAACTATTTCACAAATGCAATGAAAGTCTGGCGTCTGGATGGAACTGTAATTCACGTGAATTTGCTTAGATGCATGTCTTCTTTGAAATATCATAGTAATCACATTTCTCCTCCTCCTCCAAATTGATGCCTGTTCCTTACAAATTCTTTGTAGATTTGAGATCGAAATCTGTTCCTTATTTGGTTATTAATTATATACCCACTAACAAATAAGATGAGTTGTACCTGGAGTTTGGGTTTGGTCACTCAGATATCAATGGACAATTTCTCCTATAAATGAATTCCAGGTCCTGACAAATCTTTGCAGATTTGATCTCAGTCTACTTAATAATTTGGTTATCAATAATAATTTTAAAAAACACTGACAGATGAGATGAGTTACACTTGTAGTTTAGAAATCGCTAGACATTATTGGACATTATTGGATGTCTGGACACACCTGGGCAGTCTCTCATTGACCACTCTAACACTGGGATAACAAAACCCCAACTAAACCCCAAAAGCTAATTTTGCAGACATAATCTCCAATTTCATAATATCCTCAAACCCAAAAAGCTATATTCCAGACAACTGAGGCACAATTTTCTACAAATTTTGCTGATGTTATTCTGACCGTCTGCTCTCAAGGAGAGTTGAACTGCTTGCTGGCGCTGGCCAATTAGACGCTAATTCCAGAATAGTTTCACCTAATTTGGAAATATTTATATATCCGAGTCAGAGTAACTTTGATATCTTCCAGCCTCACATCTGCTGAGTTTCTAATTATAGTCCTGCTCTGTCTACCCTAGTATATTCTCCAAGTGCAGACTCCAAGAATAAGCTATGGACCGTATACTTAGAATACAGACTTTATATAAATACGTATTGGAATAGATCTACAAACATGACATTCACTATCAAACAGACAAGGGCAGCTCCAGTAAAAAAGTACTCGAAGACCACATCTTCATAAAATACAAAAACGGAACAAGTCTTTGAAGTTGCAGGATGTCTGGTATTCCTAGAATTGGATGACATCATCTCGATGCTAAATGTCATCATTGTCATCATATCATGCAGTCGAGTGTCAAAATTAAAGCCACTCGCTTATTAAACGTTATTTTCATTAATTCAGGAATGCATTATAACATTTACATAATGTTTTGATTCTCCGATAGATATTTTTGCAAGCGTCTGATCATAAAATTACCAGAATATCACGTCTGACTTTGGAGCAAAATCAATCATGGTCAAGCCTCGGTGCCAGAAAAACTATGACAACATCTAGAGTGCAAATATTTATCAGAATATTCAAATATTGGGAGTTGTGGTCAAGCCATGATGGCAGAAAATCTAATAGAACAAGACAGCAGATCCGAATCGATATATTCAGTTAATGTGAATCCCACATTTACGAGAATACATCACTTTAATGTATACAATGGAATATTGGATACAGTTGATAAGAAGTGTATGTCCTGTTTGTGCAAGCATTAAAGTATCAATGAAGAGCAAGAATAGAACAACGAAAAAAACGTGTTATTAGTGATATTGTGATTATCAGTTAGAAATATTAATGTTTCACCATCAAATTTGCTATAAATTTAATAATCTATTCTATAGTTTATTTATGAATCAAATCAAATTAAATAAGTCAAATCAGTGACAAAATCGAAGTAATTGTCACGGATAAAAAATATCTGTTTAATGTTTAAAGTGTGATAAAGCTTTTCACCAATTGGCTAAGAGTTAGGATAAAAAAATAAAATTTAAATTTTACATGAAAAATACCCCACAAACAACTGGTAATGACATCTATAAGATAACATAGGACTTTATTACCCTCTAGCAGAATTTCCTGTACATTAGAGAGATACATTAAAGCAATATGAAAACCATATCCACAGACCTTTAGAATATCTAACCTATTTCTACAAATACACACACCACGCACCATAAAAAACCCAAATCTATTAAATATTTTTACAACTAACTAAAACTTCACCATTTTACTTCTACACAATAGTTCTACCCTTTGGTCCAGCTGACATTTATGCCGGAAGATTTACTAGGCCCTACGCATACATTTACACCAAATAAGTATGAGCCTGTGCTGTTCTAGCCATACTAAATAGTCCTGTGACACTGCATATATGTTATGATAGAGCTTCATCGACTGTCTTGTGTCAGGGTGCGTCTGCATACTAATGAGCTTCGTATAAATACATGTATTTATTATATATGTCTATTACATTGACCTTGAAGAGGCCATTGGATAACTGGCTATAGTGAGAGAGTTAATCTTCAAATATTTTCTTTTAAAAACTCTTGCATTTTGGTTTTATATTATATCTGTGATGCTAATATTGTTTTGAAAGTTTTTTTTTTTTAAATGTAGATTATGAAATATACATGTAAATTAGTTTATTGTTGTTGAATAAATAGCTATAGAGAGATACTAATAGTTTAACTTTAGGATACTTTTTTTTTTTTTTAAACCTTAGATTTTTCTAAAATCATCAATCATTGTATGTTTTGATGCTAATATTGTTTTAACACATTTTATATAATATATTTTCTTTATGTAAATGATTATGAAATCTATTATTTTGCCTTAGGTGCACTTTCATATGATTCAACCACACACCATGCCCCACACACCAACCACACACCATGCCCCACACACCATGCCCCACACACCAACCATACACCATGCCCCACACACCAACCACACACCATGCCCCACATACCAACCGCACCACACACCAACCACACACCATGCACCACACACCAACCACACACCATGCCCCATACACCAACCACACACCATGCCCCACACACCAACCGCACACCATGCCCCACACACCAACCACACACCATGCCAACCACACACCATACCCCATACACCAACCACACACCATGCCATGCCCTGTGATTCACCCATACACCAGGCCCCACACACCAGGCCCCACACACCAACCGCATACCATGCCCCACACACCAACCACACACCATGCCCCACACACCAACCACACACCATACCCCACACACCAACCACACACCAACCACACACCATGCCACACACATCATGCCATACGTGACGACCTTGCCATATGTTCACCCCACCCACCTCCCTTATCCTCTCACCATGCCCCACCCCAGGACAGCCCATCCCCTACCCACCACCCTATGAATCTTGTATGGTTCTCAGTTTACTCAATGACACATCTCAATGTTCTAATTGCCAATCTCAATGTTTTACATGCCAGTCTCAATGTTTAACATGCCAGTCTCAATGTTTTACATGCCAGTCTCTATGCTTTAATTGCCAGTCTCAATGTTTTAATTGCCAGTCTCAATGTTTTACATGCCCATCTCTATGTTTTAATTGCCAGTTTCCCAGTTTCAAATACATAAAAAATAAAATATAAACAACCCAAATTTCTTGCTCTCTAAATGGCCACTTTTCCTTAATTGATTTATGTCAAATTATCATTGATTGGTCTTTTCGGATCATTAGCCGAGACCCAGTAATAGCAGATCCCGAGCATGAGTTGTTAACAAGCTCTTGACATGGTTAAATGCACCAGATATTTACACCGTTAACTACTGGAAATTAAACAGCACAGAAACAACAAAAAACACCTGAAAAATGTTTTGAGGAAAAATAAATAAAATAATAATAATTAACCCTAAAGTAAAATTATTTCATGAATATCTCAACTAATCTGGTCAACTTCTGGTTGATAGAGTATTCCAAATTAAGATGGTTAATTGGTAATTTAATCAAAATTGTCAGAATAATTTTTTTGTAAAAAGGTCAAAATACCATCTCTGTCAATTGTCAATAATGTGATAATTACATGTCAGATTTCATCCGACGCTGATGAATGGGAGGATGATCACAGTGTAATCATTCTAACCCATCCCAATCCGTGATCATTCAGGCCAATAGCAAATCAAAATCCAGTAATATTCTTCCAAATCTCAAAGGAATATGAAGATTTGATCACGCATAAATCCAAACAAATTAAAGGGACTCGAACAGAATCTTCATTTCTAGAAAAATCAAATTGCACCATGAAAAGTGATAAAATGTTGTCCAAAATAATCTTTTCCAGTTGCTATACGCTTACATTGGATGTTTTTGTAAGAATGCAAAACAACTTGCACTAAGATCAGTAATAACATGTATAAAGTACAATTTTCAAAACATTGATCAACAAATTTGTTTGTGTATTTTGATGATTTTATGTGGCATTTGATATGATAGCATGGATTCTTGCAAATACAGCTCTATATATTATAGCTCTATATATTATATATAAGCAATAAAAATAACTGACATTTGGTAAAGTCACATTATTTGCCACACCTTGATTTGAGTCAGTGTAATTTTCTCATCTTCCCATTAAATAAGTACAAGTCTCATATTTCCATTAAAATGTATACATTAAAATAAACACACATAAAATAATATATATGATAATAATAAACATATATAATAAAATAATAATACTATTAATATAAATAGTGACCCTGTTAGTAGTATGCATGAATATCGCTGGTTTGTACGTTACAAGTAATGAGTCACCTTAATTTCTATTTTTGGGATAATCATGATTAAAAATGTAAACAGAAATGAATGAAATTGGACTTCAATCTCATATTGCCATTAATATGTATACATACATACATTAATATG
Source organism: Lepetodrilus schrolli (assembly GCA_032361225.1). Classification (NCBI taxonomy): domain Eukaryota; kingdom Metazoa; phylum Mollusca; class Gastropoda; order Lepetellida; family Lepetodrilidae; genus Lepetodrilus; species Lepetodrilus schrolli. The sequence continues at coordinate 9,166 of JAUTBT010042312.1, read as the reverse complement.
AATACACATATTAAGACTATAAAAATAAATAGTGACCCAGCTAGTAAAATACATGTATATTGCTCACTGGTTCATCTATTAGAAGTAACCACTGATCTATGTCAACACTTAGACCTAACTGTAATTGACACAGATAAATACGTTCCATCCATAAACTGTCCTAAAACGTACCCAAATTAATCCCATAAAATCAATGCGTATATATATTCAAAGAAATGCACACAGAAAGCGTGTGGAATCTTTTCCCAATCACTTATTTACCTCCATAGTTTCGCCATCTCACAATCCGGAATCCACGTGACCTCTCGATTTCCTGTCAAACTGTCGCAATGCCACGACTAATTAGTCGAAACAACAGCGCACAACGGAGTTACAAATATCTCTTTGCTATGGTCATCCAGCAAAGCTGGCGAGATCTTCCTAACGACCCCCGAGGGTCATAATAATTTGCGACAACCTGCATACTGGTACAGTGGCTACTTGAAATACCAGTAAAGTATACTTGGCTTGTATTTATACATTCTACATATGTATCTAGTTTCGCTACCGAATAACATGTTCAAGTGGTAATGAGATACAATTGAAGACTTGTTTGCAATGTCAGATTAACAGCATGTGAAGATCGAAAGTAAAAAAACATTGTGATATTTGATACACTGATCAAAAACAGTACAAATTTATTAAAATTTGTTCCATGAAAAGTGGCAAAATCACTGTCTGAATTAGACAGTCGGTGTAATTAATTAGGAAAAAAACAAACATTTTTCTAGATTAGTAAAAAATATGAAAAAATTCATATTTGTCGGAGAAAGATAGTTATTTCACAATATGCAATCACCCTATTAATGACCTTTGATCTATGCAGAGATGATCTTACCACTTCATGATATCAATGTTATATTACTCTTCTACAATTGATTGCTTTATATCACAGCAGGAATATTTCACCCATACGTGACAATTTCTTCTACAAGACTTGCACAGTAGTATTACAGGCCCAAACTCAAAACTCTTCTATATATTTACATCAATTTTCCTTAATTCCAGAGCCATTGACAATGGCATTGTATAAATTACATAAAATATCACCAATTAAAAACATTACAGTTGAAATAAGCAGTAAAATTAACCATGTAAAACAACATATTCTGAGTTGTTCAGATGTATTTTTAAAAGGAAAACTTTTCTACCAAACGTTTTGTAAATAAAACATAACCTAATTTAGAATTGCTAGAATTCATCAATTACCGAAATGTTGTCAGGTGCTGTCAATATGGTGATTGAAGGACATTGCAGTTACAACCAGTTATATAGATTGCCACAGGCTAAAACACTGTCCTAAGACATGTTAAAAAGAATAGCTGCTATGCTAGTGACAACTGACTGGTTTCTGTCTATTGACTCCACACATGGCTCAAAGAGTTAACATGCTGATGAGAGCTTGCCTCTTATGAACACATCTAGCACCACTTGCTAACAGGATGGCATATGATTGACTGGCCTGTAAAATCATATTTCAAAACAAGACCAACATTATGAAAAACTAAAAAGAAATTTCTCCCACAATTATTGACATAAAAATGGAATCAGATTGCAATGACCTCCCTGTATTTCCTTGACATCACTGTTAGGTTTAAACACAAAAAGGGTGTCTCTGGTTGTTTGCAGTGGGTAGAAGGTGTTTTATAAGTTGTTAAATCATGTGGGGTATATATGAGATGATGTACCCCGCTTGAGAGCCCTTGTACCCTGATCCGTTAGTCGAGGCGCCCAAGGGCTCTTAAACGGGGTACATCATTCCATATACTCCAAGGAACAAGCTGACAACGTATTTATCCTACCATCGTGTTACTGTCAAAAGTTTGTTTGTCTGGAAAAAAGTCGTAGACCGCTTTGGCCATACTTAAAGTTGTGATCTCATAGATTACTGTGACGTCATGACGACCGCCAACATAATTTCAATACCAATGATGACTTAAGATATAATAATATCTATGATCCAAATGTCAACCAAAGGTTGGCCCAACTGAGCGCTAGTTGACAATTATCAAGATAAATATCAATTTTTCCTCCATGAATTTAATGTTTATCTTACCTCCAACAATGCACTCCTCAGTATAACAAAATCTTGAAATGTACCCTAGGAATGAGGGGGCTCCACCTATGATTCACTCTCGATAATAATAGAGATCCTATGTGCTATTTGCACTACCTGTGTACATGAGTATATATATATAGATGAAAGTCAGTGTGACACCGATTCCCAAACTTCCCAGACTGGAATAATAACACCTAGTGGACTGAATGTCAGCACGATTGCAGAGATGCAATGTACAGTACGCAGTCAAAAAGTTGAACTTAATTGTTTTAATGTGGTTAGCTGGACAGTCAATACCATCCTGCTAAATAATTCAATTTTCCATTCTACCAGGCTACTTTGGCTCGATCAACTCGAACGACTGACTGACATTCTAACTTACATCTTGACTGACATCACTGATGTCTTGACTAATGTAATGACTAATGTCATGACATCCCTATGACTAAACTTCTGACTGATTGATGTCCTTATATCCTGACTGTTCATGAAGAATGTCCAGAGTGACCTCATAACTGATGTCATGACATTACTGACATCGTGTTTTGTTTTTGTTTAAATTGGGGTTTAGAGTTGCTTTCAAGATTCTTTCACTTATATCACGTCAGTTTAGGGCAGGTGGAAACTCGCAACATCCATAGTGCTGAATGTTGCAGTAAACCTGCAAGGACCGGCTGGTACTGACAAGACCAAGGATGATAACTGCATTGCCACTCTACAGACATCCAGGAATTTGAACCTGGAACCATTGGCTCCGCAGTCCAACGTTCTACCACTGCCCTATCACCCACCTACTGCCCTACCACCCATTTTTTTTTAATATTCAATTCAAAATTTGTCAGCTAATTCCATATCGTAACAAATTTCATTTAAAATTACAGAATATTAATTTCTCTTGGATCGTAACCGTACTGAAGGTTCGTTAGCTCTCTCTATACTATGGTGGCAAGACCATTTAGCTAACTTCTACAGACCCCTGCAATGTAAGTGATAATATCCTCAGCAATCTTCATCGCAATATTGATCGCGAGATTCTCATCTGCGGGGCTGCATAGGAACCTGATGATAAATTGGGGAGGCTGACAATTTCAATCTTCAAGTAATGGAAGCGAATGACAAGAGGTTCCAGACTTTGGGATATTAAGTGCCCATTTTTCCCCTCCCTGGGCCGAGATTGTACCTGTCAATGGCCTTGACCTCTTGCAATGAGTCAACTGCTTTGAGGGCTTCCAACGTGGATACTCTTCCTACATTCAATTGGCAGTAAGGTCCTCAGTTCCCCTGTTCAATTGCCAGTAAAATAATGGACCAATTGAATGAATCGATAAGTTGCAAATTGAGAAACATTTGGGTAATTAAGCAGAAAAAAAAGGTCACATAAATCTTAAAAGATTTTATAAAATGGCTATTTACTAATTAAATGATCATCGTGCTATTGATTACCTTGAAATAAAATCTGTATATTGTCTTTTCTGAAAAATTTGAAATATAGTCATTCATGGTACCAGTACTAAACAATAAAATAAATAACAATAATAAGGACATTTGGCTGGCACATTCTCCACACCACACAGGGGTATGATCTAAGCTCATATTGATTGAGGGTCCTTGGGTATTCGTGTAGAACTTCATATGAAAACACTGGAAAAACTTGACATACAAACATATTGACAGTTGTAAATCTATGCCAATCGAAAGCAATCCGACTGCTGGAACATGGCATCGTTTCACGAAGCTCTCATATCTACTACGAGACAATAAGTGCTCTTGTAGCGCTCTCGTATACAGGGCGATCAGGCAGTAACGAGAACACTATGGTCTCGTAGTGGATATGAGAGCATCGAGAAATGATACCCTGGGCTATCCTGTGAAAGGATAACTTTACATGTTACCTTCACTTCAACCGTAACAATGGTGTAGTCTATGGAAAAAGGTTGGAGTTAAAGTTGGCTTAGAGCTATGGCGTTTCATACAGGAAGGCCCTGGTCAACAAAATTCTGTAGTAGTAGTAGCAGTATCGTCTGTATTGTGTAGCTGTCATCTAAATTGATAGCAAGTCTGGTGGGACCAAGGTCATGTCAGTCTACCAAACAATCCCCGGTCCAAGTATCCCAAACCCACGTCCTATTATATATTTCCCCAAATCCTAACAATAGAGCCTCGATAAACTGCCATTAACTAAACCTCAACTGCATTTTTACCTCCGCCATATATAATTATGGTGGACATGTTATTATTATTACTACTATACACAATACAATCCTTGTACTACTGGTGCACGGACCACAAACAAAACTCCTACATTGCCCAGCTCAGAAAGAAGCTGAGAACAACAACACAAACAACGATGACAAGGTAGAGTCACGCCTTACGGTACATGTAATTGGTCATCTCAGAAAAGAACTGACCAACAAGATAACAACATAACTGCTGTACATGTGACCCAGAATGACCCCCCAATCTCCTTGTGCATAACCCCCAGACCTTCATTTCATTGTTAGTCCCCTGCAGATATATAACAACAGCCGCAAATTGGAAAAGAGAGCAAATTGTTGTGAGGATGTGTCAATTAAATGTGATGAAAAGACGAGAAGAGCTGGTAGGAATTAATATATTAGGCACAAGGCCAAGGTCAACGATATACGTGGACAGATATACTTGACTTTGACAGACTAGGTAGAGGTTTAGAAACAAACCCATGAATTAATCTATAAATAAATATCAGATAAGTATGTACAACATCTAGGTAGATGTTCAGGAACAAACCCATGACAAATCCAAAAATGCCAAACACATCATAATTTCTTTTTTAAATTGCAGTTTAGAGCTGCTTTCCAGATTCTTTCACATATATCATGACTCACTACTGAGTAATCACCTAAATTGGAACGGTGCCCAGTAACCAATAATAACATACTAATTCATATGAAAATAATACAGCTACAATGACAGTTTGTGTATGAAATCTTACCTTGGAAATCCACAGTTTTCAATCCAAATGGTAAAATGAATAATATTATAACACGTTAACGTACTGGAGGTATGCAACTTTAAATGTCTTACAAAGCAGAGATTTAATTCAACAGTAGAACATTTAAAGTCACTGCTCCAGCGTATCATTTCTTGAAGCTCTCATATTCATCACCAGACCAAAATGCTCTTGTAAATCCCCGATCACCATGTACAAGAGATTGCTACGAGGGTATTAGATGGGAGAGCTTTGTGAAACAATACCATGAGCTGTAGTCACCATCAAAGGAACATTTAAAGAGCCACTACTTCTAGCTATGTTTCATATCCACCATCAAATTTGGTAAATCAACTTGCGTCTCAAGACCAGTGAAATGTGCCAATATTTTTTATAAATAAATAAATAAAACCTGGCACGACCATAAAACACAACTACTCACTTGTAGGATGGCATGATTACAACATCATCCGTGGACGACCTGTTTGTCGGGTATTTTTGTTTTACCGCACAGAAAACCTGAAATATCCCATACACATCCAGCTTAATGTCAGTAACTAAAAAAAAAAACCCACGAAAACAACGTTCGTCTGACAGAATTTGACAAACAAGCATCTGTGTAGTCTCCTTCCTTCCTCCAGAATAATGTCGGCCATACCTCCAGGCAGCAATGTCAGGATGAGAAAAAAAAATGACTTGACTTACTGGAAAGCTGGGTAATAATGTTTATTTCAGTGTCGTGATTCAAGTTTATATAAATAGAAATTTAGTTTAATTTTTTTTTTATATATATAGGTGTCCAGGCCCCACAATTACGTAACCTTTTTAGAATACTTTCATGCTGAAGCTAACATTTTATATTTGTGAACAAAACTTTGAGTCGAGCATGAATTCATACTCAGAAATATTTCATAATCTCGGGACAGGAATGGTCACACCTATTCAAAATATCACCCCAGAGGAGATAAGCAAGTCTAGATTACTGGAGAACAAGGATAAAGAATTTCAGCGGCTCCTTTCATATAAATATAATACCAATCAATATTATTTATATGTGAACTATTTACTTTCACCCTCTGAGACTATGGATAGTCTAGTTATTTGGAGTCTTAATGCCAGTTTAACAGTATTTCGGAGGTCTTACAGCAATTTGTTATTATATAGTGATAGTATAACATGAGTGATAATGGAGTTTAATGTCGCTGCAGGAATCTTTCACCCATATGCGATGAGATAGTATAACATAGCCCAGCTGGTAGTGTTGGACTACAAAACTGAAGGTATGAGTTTGAATCCCATCTTTATCACAATGTAAACTCAGTAAATCATACAGAGAAGACATTTATGCATATTCAACATTTTTTTAAATATTTTTTTTTAATTGGGGTTTAGAGGCTCTTTCACAATTCTTTCACTTATATCACAGTTTGTCAGTTTAGGGTAGGAGGAAACCCACAACTTCTGTAGCACTGAATGTTGGAGTAAAGCTGCAAGCACCGGCAGGTACTGACAAGACCAAGGACGATAACTGCATAGCCACTCTACAGTCAGTGTATCCTATCAATATCACGTTAGTTGTATTTTACAGCTATTATCATTGGTTCATCTGTAGCAGACATGGCTCATGTGTACTGTAACAAAGTTATTACAGGTTTTCCTCCCCCATGAAACAGATCACTGCAATGTGATACTGCAGAAAAAAATGGCGATGAGTATGAACTCCCATACAGACTTATACATATAATATCACACAAGCGAACCATTGTCGGTCAACCATGATCAGTGAACACCTGGTCACGCCCGACTTGACACAGTTAGCCGCATTCATCGCACAACCCATGGCGACAACCAGGAAGTGATCACGTGGGACTAGATATATACCTATACCTACCCCGGTAATCTCACCTGACCTGGTCAAGCCATTGTGATATCTTAACCTTATTCCCACTGTCGGCAACAAGGTGCCCAGATTGTGTTAAATTTCAACAAGAGAATATCTGTCAATCTCAAAGAACATTTACAACAACATAATATCTGTTTCTGTAATAGAAATAAATAGAGGAGGGAACAGTTGAGATACAGCAAGAACTGACCAATATATTTATTACAGCAAGAACTGACCAATATATTTAATACAATGTCAGTATTTACAGTGAACGACAATGCATGGAGTGGCCATTATATGGCCCAAACTAGCCTTTGACATTTGAAGCAGTTTTGTTATCTTTTTTTTTTAATCATAAAATATATTTTGGAAATTCATTTTTGCAAAAATTCTTTCAAAAAAATCAATACAAATATTATTTTTAAACAGTCTCTAAAAGTAATATCTTTGACAAGGAATAGGTCAAATTATGGTAATTGGTTTTCTACTCTACTACACTCCCAACATACAGATCAAACTAATATTCTAGTAATTCCATACGTCAAATATTTGTCAAGATTACATTACCACCTCTGTTACTTAATTACTTACCACCTCTTCCACCCACCCCAATCTCCACCCACCCCCAACCCCCTATCGAAGCAAACAGTTCTAGGAAAACAACACCTCTTTAAAACTTGTATTTCCTCAAGAGCACAATTTTATACTGTAAATTGACTTACACAGCAGCTAGTTTCAAACCGTATCCTAATATTTGTTCTATAGACAAAGCAAATCTTTTAAAAATCAACAAGCCTAGAGAGGAAAAGCCCCTTAACACTCTCGATGCTGAAAGCAACTGGAGATACCTTAAAGGGCTATACCTGTGCTTAATCCAGCAGGGAGAAGGTTAAACAAGTTATTAAAGGTGATTTTGATATTTTCAGAAAACTATAAATAAATAGACTGAATTAAATTTACCGGTATTGCAGCATGTCCTCGGTCTTCTACCCAGACCTAAGTAATAATCTTGTTTCAAAGACAACTACGAGGTCTTTCAGGTAAATGTCACTTTAAGACTCTGACGGAATCTTTGAACTTTGAATACTCCAGGAATGAACAATCTAAGCAACAAATTAGCCGAATGTAACAAAAAGTCGCCCACTAGCTTTTGTCTGAGTGCTGACCGCAAACAAACTGGGATCTGTTAAAAGAGACCAAATATCACCAAGACTGTGATGAAAGTTCACTTGCTTTCACTTTTACTCCGTCAGTATGTTCAAAATTTAGCAAGGATAACCTATCCGTAGATGTTACATTAATGCATGTCTACCAGTTTCCTGGGAAGAATCTGTGTTTTACGTCCAATTTACCATGTTTACTAGACTCAATTATCTTGTGACTCATACAGGTCACAGTTAAAGGCATACAGTCAGGGTTTATTGACATATTTCATGGTGAAATTTCAGCTGGTAATGAATTTATCCAAAATCGTAATAGATCTACTCTATTATGAAAGCAAACTTGCGAATATTCATGCCGAATGTCTTTATAACGTACGAGTCAAGGACGGACGCAAAGGCATTAGTCGTTTATGAGGTCACAACTTTTACCTACGGCCAAACCGGAGTGTACAACTATTCACAGGACACCTCTCAATAAACTCACTAGAATTATCGCATATTTTGGATAATATATTTTACCTATCATGAAAGATTTATTTAATTTATTTTTAAATTGGGGTTTAGAGTTGCTTTCAGTTTAGGGCAGGAGGAAACCCACAACAACCGTAGCGCTGAATATTGCAGTGAATCTGCTAGCACCGGCTGGTACTGACAAGACCAAGGATGATAAGGTAACTTTCGCGAACATTGATGCCGGGTTCCAGGTGCGGGATTTGAACCTGGAACTTTTGGCTATGAAGTCCAATGTTCTACCACTGCGCTACTACCCGCCCTATCATGAAAGACACTGAACATATATGGCATCCCCAGTTGTCATCAGGAGTGAGAAGGTTAACCAGGCAGCAGGTTACAAAATCACAATAATATGAATTATTACAAATTATACAATGAAAATAAAAACCCAAGGATGGAAGGGCTTTATATCGAGGGCACACTGTACATGTATTTCTGTCATATTCTGTATATATGTGTAACAGAGGATCATGCCGATCCTGGGATTCGAACCCGAGTTGCTGGATTGTGAGTCCAACGCTCTACCGACTGAGCCAAAG
>JAUTBT010042301.1:0-17050 GCA_032361225.1 Lepetodrilus schrolli | reverse complement strand
GCGGGTTTTCTCCTGCCCTAAACTGACAAGTCGTGATATAAGTGAAAGAATCTTGAAAGCGACTTAAAACCCCAATAATAAAACAAACAAAAAACAAAACAAAAACAATACCATGGAACTGAAATCAACACGGACACAATTCAGCATCAGAATAACAAACTATTCATTTAGTACATCAAAGAGCTTGAACCATCCGCACGTAGATCTACTACCATACGAACTTCGGCAAGAGGATTTGTTAGAAAGTGCCTCCGTTCACCCAGCAGGGAATGGATACTTGGTAGGATGAGATGATCATATGAATGGTAGCCTTCTAGCACTTGAAACTGCAGCTTGGGTTGTGGATTCCCCAGGGAGTTGAGAAGGAACACCGAGTGCACATTCGAATGTAGCCGACAAAAATACGTGGAGTTAAATATGGATCTGTTGTTTATCATTCCAACAGGCATCGTTGGACCCTATCAGAGCATGTCGGCAACGGAAGCAAGCCGCCTCCTGAAGACGTCTAACATCCCAATGATCAGCCCCTCAGCCACAGTCGTAGATCTCAGCAACAAGACGCTGCATCCAAACCTATTCAGGACGGCCCTGCCAGATACCCTGCAGATACAGGTATGCACAAAGCAGTCCAACAGCCTAACATCTAGTCTGTGTCACACCTTGTTCTAACCCAAATACTCAGGAAATCAGGAAATTAATGCGTCACTAATTTAATGCGACCTCAAGAATTTAGACATAAATGCGACAATAATTAAATACGATTGACCAGGCCTCTTTTCATGTTTTTTCCCCGGACCTACCTATCATTATTTTCCATAATGAGTATGAATTAAATGCGGTCATAAGCCAATCGCATTTTTCGCATTAATATCATGCTCGCATTAATTTCCTGATTTACAGTATTAATTTCAACCAAGTTTATTTTTATTATTCCATTGGATGTATGGATAAATGGTATAGAATTGTAAACTACATATTAAATAGTTGGATGGACTGAAGTCTTTCAAATTATATTGATTATTGACCAAACAACATTCACCAAAACACAAACTAAAGGTGACACATGTCAGTGCAACTTTAAGTCATCACCATATGCCTGGAAACTAAAGCATTGTGACCCGAGTCTGCCCTCAACAATTATCATGTTTTTGCAGGCAGTTGTGTGTCTTCACATAGAGTTAGTTTCCAGAATTGCTCGTATCTCTTGGCCCCCACCTCCTCATTAGTAACAGACCAGGCTCCTGGTTTCAGGATCCCTCGGGTCTTCCGCGTCATCGCCCAGCAATTAAAGAGTCGACGCCAAACTGTATATAGTAAGCCATCTTCTCTGCCACCCAGCAGCTTCTGTTTTGAAATCTAGTCCAGATCTTCCTGAAATAACTGTGGGTTGTATTATTGTAGAGGTATGCTGGTTCTTGGTTCTAGTGTAGACCTTGTAATCGGTGCTCCACTTTCCTAAATTGAACCCATCCTGCTGAGAAAACATGGCGGCCTAAATGTGGAGCAAGGAACAGGGTCAGAGAGTGGATTATGATAACATTAAACACACTTCTGTAAATAATAAACATGGGCAGTTGTGTCTGTTTGTAATGCTGTAATGAGTAATGATTATCATGAAGAAGATCATATTAAAACTGAATGAATGATCTCAGAGTCTCATCGTTCCATTGTACATAATTTCTGTTAGTTGTAATATAAATACGGTTGGTTACCAGTTCTGTTAGTTGAAATATACATAAGGTTGGTTATCAGTTCTGTTAGTTGTAATATAATTAAGGTTGGTTACCATTTCCATTACAGTCCAACTGCTAATCATTCTTTGTTTAAGAACAGATACTGTATTGCAACCTTATATCATCAAGTGTATATGAACAACCAATAACTAACACTATAGGGAAAATATGTCCAAATATCTATTACTTTGGTCATTTAATTTGGTAAATTCTTCAAATCTCAAAAAGTAAAAACCTTTAAGAACATTATTCCCGTATTAATCTCCTCTGATATAGTATTCATTTTACTGAGGTAATCGACGTCTAAGTGAGAACTTTGAGAGATATGTTGAAGAATATGTTTTCAATTAGAAGACAAATAAGCTTTGTTGCTACGTATGGCGTTGGTGGTAGCATTAATCCCAATAGTCTCTATGTACATGCATATACTGTAGCAACCAGCCATCTAATCCAACTCACCAGTGTGAAGTGAAGTGCAAAGGGAATACGGTACACGTCCTAATTATGATTAGTGTAATTACTAGTTCACCGTCTATGTAGTGCAGCACTCATGGTACAGTGTACATGTACTCTGTAGCAGGTTATTCAAAGCCGATTACATGTCGAGGGGCAAACTGTCCACAGTTCCATGTCACTCCCCTGCCATCCAGTCCCAATTGTCCATGTCAGCTCCCAACTATCCATGTCGGGGTTGGTAGAACGTTGAACTTTGAGACAAATATCCTGGGTTCAAATCCCATCCTGAAAGCCTGGCATCAATGTTCATGCAATCATGATAAGATGCATTGTCTGTTGCATGGCAGTGAAGTTATCATCATTGGTCTGTCAATACCAGCTGGTGCTCACAGGTTTACTGCAATGTTCAGCACTACAGATGTTGCAGGTTTCCTCCTGCCTTAATACTGACAAGCTATGGTATAAGTGAAAGAATTATGAAAACAGCTTTAAACCCCAATTTAAAAAACAAAACGAAACAAAATCTAGCCATGCCAGCCTCCAAACTATACACACAAGCCCACAAATTTCAACATTAGCCCACAACTTATTGCAATTCTCCACACCAGCTCCCAACTTTCCACACCGGGGTACCCTTACACGAAGTTCTCTTATCCACTAAGAGACCATATCGCTCGCTGCAATGTATTAGCTATCGGCAAAGAGAGCGCTATGATCTCTTAGCAGATAAGAGAGCTTCGTGAAAGTATACCCAGCCCTCCAGGGACATGGGAGATACAATTGCGTACTCTGTTTCTTAATACTTTAATGATGGTTTGGTACTGCAATGTAGTTTAGTACACTCATGGCCTAATTTTTACCTCTCTATGGAGGTGTGTGGTGTGTTTCTAATACAGACAGGATGTGCGGTTTGTGTCAATACAGAGTTGTGTTCTGGGCATAGTCTTGGGTATCGTTTCACGGAAGCTCTCATGTCTGCTAAGGGACATGGTGATCAGGGTATCATTTCACGAAGTTCACTGAGACCATAGCCGTCCTATCAGTGCCCAGCTGCCCTAAATGAGATCTCTACGAAAGTGAGACATGAGAGCTTTATAGACTGGGTATTGTTTCATGAAGGTCTCATATCTGCCAACAGACCATAGTGCTCTTGTAGCAATTTCTTATACAATCTCTTATCTGGGTATCCTTTCACAAAGCTCTCTTATCCGCTAATAGACCTTAACACTCTCTTTGCAGTGTATTATCAAAGAGAGCGTTATGGTCTCTTAGTGGATAAGAGAGCTTTATAAAAGGATACCCTGGCACTTACGAGAGTGCTATATCATGGATACGAGAGCTTTGAGAAAGGATATCCAGGCCTCCAGACCACTGGTGTGTAGATGTGTCTACAGTAGAGCTACTCACATACAGTACTGGGCCAACATGATAGATATTGACTTTGTACATTTAGTGACAAGCAGCCAGGTGAACTGTGTTGATTGCATTACTTATTTATTAGCTGTTTGCAATGAGACTCGCAAGTATTTTCACTTCCAACTAAGGTTATCATAGATAAAAATGATAATTTCCAATATCTGTGTGCAGCTGTCTTTTTAAGCCAGTCCTGATACCAGAATCCATTATCCACAATTTTTACATAATCACTTACATATAAATTGGAAATAGTCACATACAATGGTTTCTAACTAGGTGAAGCATTTCTCAAGATAATTAATATTAACCCTCCTCCTGCTCTCCAGTTGCCTCCGGGAGGGAAAAGGTTAATTAAAATGGAAAACTGTCAAACCATGTAACAGTACAAATATATTACTTATTATATACTTATTAAGAAATTACATTTTTTCATTTTATTTTTTAAAAGATTATTTCACTCATATCATTACACATATTTACACACTAGCCATAATATTAATGAAAGAATCTTGAAAGCAGCTTTAAAACCCCATTTAAAAAAAAATAGCCATAACATGAGTGAAACAATCTTGAAAGCAGCTCTAAACCCCAATTTAAAAAAATAATAATATAATAATAATTTTTGATATGCTTGATATTTTCATGAAAATCTTGGCAACTACCCATTAGTGTTTAAAGTTGGCAAGTGCCCATCAGTTGTGATATATTTAATATGATTGGTCGATGGTGTTTCAGGATCCGTCAGATCTCCAGGATGCCCCGGGTAGCTGCATGGGCGGCCCACGTGACAGCGACATTCCATCTCCAGCTCCTGACCAATCAGACAGACAGTGGATGAACTCTGCTACAGGTGCAGAGGTAAGGGCTGAGGTACACATTTTCAAATATTTCAATTTTTAAATATTTCTAAAGAAAAAAATATTATTATAATTTTTTTATTGTTTCAATGGGGTGGTGATTAGTAGTGTACTAAAACATTGGTCTTTGGAGCCAAAGGCACTGGGTTCAAATCCTGTCGCGGGAGCACGAAATCAATGTTCGCAAAAATTTACACTGCTGATGTGATCATGATAGGATGCATTGTCTGTACCGTGGCAATCCTTGGTTTGTTAGTACAAGCCGGTGCTTGCAGGTTTACTGCAACATTGCAACATACTGATGTTGCAGGTTTCCTCTTGCCCTAAACTGACAAGCTGTGATATAAGTGAAATAATCTTGAAAGCGACTCTTTAAAAAAAAAAAGGCTCTAGTAGGGAAAGGGTTAATATTAATATTTACAGTGTTTATTTCACATATATTAAAAATATAGAAAACTAAAATATATTCACTATAATTGTTTTCTTGGCTTTAAAAGCAAATCTAATTGCTTTGTCAAATTTGATTTGAATACAAAGAATTCTGACTCACAACATCAATTCGACCCATATCTAAAACACCCACAACAAATGTATGATATTTCAGTAAATTTTCATCAAGCGATGATGACAGATGATGAAAGTTAGTCACATACATTAATTTTGAGAGAAACTATCTACAATACGCTTCAAAGGTAATATCCCAAAATAACCTACAAAAAATTGAAAATGCATATTGGCTTAATGGTTGAGGTCAAAGTTTAGTAACTGAGTTATGACAAAACATTGAGAAAACGACACCATTGGAATTGTCTACTGCACCTAGAGGCAAAGATGTAATTATTATTCTCAGTAGTCTTTGAAAATTAGCGTTTCTGTTCACGAAAGCATGTTTTATATTTGTATTTGCCATTCATGAATATTCATGATCTCTCTCTCGCTCTCTCTTCTCTGACAATGGTTCTTGCCACTCTGACAAGCAATTCCATTTCTTAAACACCACATATGAATTCCGCTGATAACGGAACTATGGATGGTTATTTCTGGTTCCACGTGGGATTTTCTCAGAGGAAATGTGTGGGTTTATGAGGGTTTTGCAAATCGCATGGTTATAAATTGCTGATGGAACGTAATCTTGTGTCAAGCAATTCATATCGACAATTTGGTTTGCAGATTACAATAGAAATAATACGATGTGACGTCAGGCTAGTGTGAATACAGTAAAACAGATTTCTTTCACAGGCAGGCATTCGATAACCTCAGTTTGACTTGACAATAAAGTTGTAATTCAACAATATATACTTAATAATATGTCGATTTATGCAATATTTAGAATAATTCCTGGAAAAATAACATAATATATTTTTATTAACTGTTGGAAATGTGTGCATATTTAGAAAATTAATTTGTTATTCATGATTTTTTTAAAACTGTCACAAAACTGTCTTGATTTCAATTTGATATGTCAAAAGTTGCAATCTCTATACATAATTTGACTTAGGAGATCAAGGGAGACAATTCCCAGCATTTATTTTTAATCACTTAATTTGCTAAACACGCACGCCAGCAAACGGTGTGTTCTGTGTTCAATAACGAGTGATATTCGATGTAATTAGTTAGCACCAATTCCGTAGAATTTCCACCAGTGTTCATTAATTAATGATCAAAGCATTGCCCTTAGGACGTAACCCCCAACCCTGCTGTGAAATACATGCAAACCATTGCATGGGAACAGTGTCCAGAATTGTTACTATTTGCTTTGTTATTGCATTTAATTGTCACCTTAATTACATAGTTTGTTGTTCACGCTGTGCTGGTATGAATTAAATATAGCAATAGAGATATAGCGACAATTGAATTAAGTCCATTGGTGGTTTCTTGTCGTGAGACCAGTATGTGAAATTGTCTTTATTGATTTGTTTTTACATTGAATATTGTCTCAGTCAACAGTGTTAATATAGGCTTAATTCAATGTGTGACTGTTAATTTTAAGTTAGGTAATAATTATGAATATGTGGATGCTGAAATCACAGGCACTTCAAGCAGGCCATTATTTTGTTTTAATAAATTCTTTTTAAAAAATAAAATAATAATGTTTTTAAAAAAGAAAATTTGTTTGGGGGTTATATCTATCTAGATCTATGTATTGATAATATTATTTTTTAAAATAAAAATTAACATAAGTCTGACTTTCACAGTAAATATTCTCAATTTTTAAAAATTAATAAATTAACATCAGTCTGACTTTCATAGCAAATATTCTCAATTTGGTGCAGTGACATGATTAGTTGAATACACGAGCCTATCAGGAAATCATTACTTTATATGTTCGCTTAAGTAATGTATGTAGAAATATGAATGGATATTAATAAATTAGCTATCGAAGTGGAGGTACGGGTAGTGTGGATTCCAGCCGGCCGGAGTGATATACCTTTCTATATAATATGTAGTTGGTGGGTCCCTATGTTCATTATAATTATTATTTGTGTTGTTGTAAATATTCTACATATAGATATACTGTTACCAAATATATATTTTTAAAAAGAAATGACATTATTATTTATTTATTTTTGTGTGTGGATATAATGACCTTCTACAAGTGCCTGTGCTTAAATATATTTGAATTTTCATTGAGAAATAATTCCTCTGACTGATTTATGAAAGTAAACATTTTAATAGTTAAAACTTAGGACTGTCTGTTTTGTAGTCTGATGCATTACTACTTCCCTCTAATCCCCCCTCCCCCCTCCCAATTTTATGCAATAAGTGCTCTAGGCAGTTAGATAGTTACATTTTTATCTTTGTTGTACAAAACTTTATTTTTTTCAGTTATTTTGTTATTTTTTCTTCATAATTTGGGTACTGACTGAAAAACAGAAATGTTTGTGATTTTGTAGTATGTATCAGAAAATTAATATAAAATGGCCCATCGTATTTAAGATTTTAAATTAGCAATGCATGTCTGCTTGTAATCCAGAGTCTATTAAAGCTATACTTCCATCTAGGATAACTAGCAAGTTGTTAGTTGAGGTCAGAAATCTAATTTCCTTGCTACCCAGAAGAAATATTACGTTTGTAATATCATTAATCCTTTTCATCCCTAATTGAAAAAGAATCAATGAAATGGCGACTAGATAACCGGACCATGTCTGTTTATATCTGTTCCGAGGCATGCCTAGACAGTAAATTATCTAATCAGAATTAATAGATTAGATATGACAAGTGATAATTATTGACTGTGCAGCCATTTTTTTTTATGCTGCCATTTTCTGTGGCAGAGTCAAGTCATGAAATGGCCAGTCTTTGATGGAATAATTAAGAAATGATCTGATAAGATGAGCAAGAAAAAAAGGGAACTTCCTGATTGAAATTTCTGTGAGGTATTAGAATAATTTATAAGTTTTTTGTTTTTGCTATGTTGAAGTCTGCAGGAGCAGAATGCCGGATTGTCACGGAATGTTTTTCAATTTGTTTCGATGTAGATCTGATATGATGACTGATTAAATTAGCTCCGATCCAATGCACAAATACTGTACATTCATCAATTATGTTAACCATCATGTTGATACACACATAAACACGCATGCATCAAGACACACAAACATGCACACACACACACACACACACACACACACATACACATACACTCACACACACACACACACATGCACACACACACACACTCATACACATGCACACACACACACACTCATACATACACACACACACACTCACACACACACACACATAAACATGCACACACACACACACACACACACACAAATGTATTACATTTCAAATACAATGGACATTTAAGTTTAAGCAACTGTTTGAAATTATTCGTACAGTAATCTGATACAAATGTATAATCATATTCAAAATCTACAGATACTAAAATTAGAATTTTGAATATGATATTGAACTTTCACACTTTTTCACTGATGACATATGAATATCATAACAAAATTTCACAATAAACTCTTGGGAAATCCACAATAAACCAATACAAAAGCAACACTTAAAAAACATGCAAGAAAATCCATAAAAATGTTGTCCCCAAGATTTCCCAAAGTCTGAAAACATGACATTTTTTTTGGCTGATCTATGAGAACTTGATGTCCTGTGTGTTAGTCAAAATACTTCATGATTCCAGTAAATTATTAGTCATTTAAATTAATATATTAATTTTTCAGGCGAGGGCGCTACTTGAAATTCTGAAGAAGAACGAGATTGACGTGACGAGCGAACATTCCGGGGAGACGGGGACGAGCGACAGTGGACATGGAGGCAGCGAGGAGGATCTCCATAGCAAGACCGCCACGTGTCCTGAAGCAGGTGACTACCACACTGACATAGACAATAGCCCACGAGGTACGAGAGATTACAGATTATCTTTCCCCCCGAGTGAAATTAATGTTGTAAGTCTCGTACTGAGTGGGTTGTTGTTTTTATGCAAAATAGTCAAACTTAAAGAAAACATTCTAAATTATCACAATTTATTAGTGCATATATTGACGATGGTTCATGAAATCCAGAAATCAATACACGTGTAATAAGATCGATTTACACAAGGATAACATTATTCTTCCTCAAGCACAATGGAGACCATGTAAAATACAAGTTTCAACAATGTATATTATAGTGACTTTACTATTTAATATAATAATGTTAACGTCTACAGTCCAGATGATAAATATAATGACTATAGATATGGTTACGACATATGCAATCAATATGTAATGGACGACAACAGATACTGCAGAAGGTAAAACTTCATATGAAGTTATACTGAGTCTTATGTAAACATGTCAATCAGATGTTGAAATTGACGTGCACTGCACGTGGAATGTAAAAGTAGTTCCAATTGTGTAATATACTTTGAAGATTGCATAGTATCTCCCACCACATATGTTGCATAAACATACATACCATTAGACTTGGTACCAGCTGGGAGCCTAGGAATGTTTGCGAAAGTTAGCTTTCTGACGCGATCATGATAGGATGCGCTGACTGTACCAAGGCAATGAAGTTGTCATCCTTGATCCATCAGTACCAGCCGGTGCTCGCAGGTTTGCTGCAACATTCAGTGCTATGGATGTTGCAGGTTTCCTCCTGCCCTAAACTGACAAGCTGTGATATAACTGAAAGAATCTTGTGAGCGACTCGAAACCCCAAATAAATTTTTTTAAATTACAGTAAGGACTAGGGGTAGTTTTATAGAGAACATGTCTGTTGATAAAAAAATGGCAGTTTAAGTTTGAATGCCATTTTTGAGAAACTATGTTGAGGCAGAACCTTGCCCCAGAGAATAGTAGGAATGAAAGGAATGAACCCACCTGGACCCTGGTGTAGGCATTGTATCCATGGAGGTTACTGATGCAGACATGTCTTACTCTGATGTCACAATGGACTCATCCTTATCAGTACCAGTCAGTGTTGGCAGATTTACTGCAACACTATGTGTTACAGGTGATGCATGTTTCCTGCTGCCATAAACTGATGCTATGATATAATATGGATGAAAGCTGCCATTTAACATTTTGATTTGTTATGCCAATTAGTCTAAATACAAGTAATATCATGGTAATTTGATCTTCGTAATATATCGCAATACAAATCATGGTACAGCAATGTATATGAATATAAAATTGATGTCCACCAACAAAACCAAATGTATCTAAAATTTCACTGCTTTTATTCAGGATCCAAGCGATGGCAGAACCTGATGCTGCCGATGAGGTCTTTGAAAACACTGATAGTGGGGCATCGAAGACCTATCCCAAACAGTGTTCTTCCCTGAAGAAAAATGGCTACGTTCTCTTGAAGGGGCGTCCATGCAAGATTGTTGAAATGTCCACTTCGAAGACGGGAAAACACGGTCATGCTAAGGTATGACTATTAATGCCACTCTTTATTAAAAAACAATAATGAACCATTTATGAATTATCGTTTTTAAAGACATACAATCACGTTTTATTGACATATTTCATGCTAAAATGTATTTACCTGAAAGTATGTTCTTTTGATTTGTCTAACCATATGTATTGGGCAACAAGCTATAGTTTCCACACATGTTTGAGCCACTTTAGTAACGCATGTACGAAACAGTTAGACTAACCTGTCAAAGGCATACAATCACTGTTTTGTTTACGTCTTTTTGGTCAAACATATTTTTACCCGAATGTATGTACTTTTGACTTGTCTACACAAGTATATTCGGCACTCAGCTACATATTCCTCTTGGAGCCAAAGGTTCCAGGTTCAAATCCCACCTCGGGGGGCCCGGCATCAATTTTCGCAGAAGTTACCTTTCTGATATGATATTGAGAGGATGCGATGTCTGTAGAGTGGCAATGCAGATATCATCCTTGGTCTTGTCAGTACCAGCTGGCACTCGCAGGTTTACTGCAACATTCCGCGTTACGGATGTTGCGGGTTTCCTCCCTAATCTGACATGCCGTGATGTAAGTGAAAGAATCTTGAAAGCGGCTCTATAACCCAATTTACAAAAACGCCAAAACATTTCTCATTTCCCACTAGTTTTCAATATTTTTCATTTTCACATTTTATTTTATTTATTGGATTGATCCAATTAGTACAAATGATCTTCACGATGTCACTCGGAGCCAGGGTGTGACCTATGACTTCTGTGGAGTCACGTGACAGGCTCTCCCTGTTTGAAAACTTTTGAAAGTTTCGCAACAAGACCTAAACTGGATGCATAGCAAGTACGTAAATGCAAAAGAAAGAGCGAAATCTGTATATGTGCAGTGACGTGACTTCCAGAATTGGCGACCTTGTGACCATGGCATGGTGTTTTGGCTCCGAACAGCGAAAACACTCAGAAGAATCGAGATGGTGGCGATGCAAAAGCATCGACACAGATACTAATTGAATATACTTTGCATTTATTACTCATATTTGGTCAATTGCTGTCATCAAAATCTGTGATTATATGCGTTTAATGTTGAATTTGTTCACAGGTGCACATGGTTGGAATTGACATTTTCACTGGCAAAAAGTATGATGATATATGTCCATCCACACACAACATGACCTGTCCAAATATATCTCGCATTGATTACCAGGTGAGTGAGACGTGTGTTCTGTCACTCCATGGTAACCACTCTTTTTGTATCCATGGTAACATTTTTTGTATCCATGATAACCTTGGTAGGTCACCTTTTATAGCCATGGTAACTCCTTCACTATATGCTAACCTGGTAGGGGTGGGTGGTAGTACAGTGGTAGATAATTGGACTTCGGAGCCAAGTGACCCAGTTTCCAATCCTGTCCTGGGAGCACGACATAAATGTTCAATTTACCTTTCCAGCGCGCATGTATCGTGGCAATTATCACTCTTGGCCCGTCAGTACCAGCTGGTGCTCACAGGTTTACTGCAACATTCAGAGCTACAGATGTTGTGGGTTTCTACCTGTCTTAAACTGACAAGCCATGATACAAGTGAAAGAATCTTGAAAACGACTAAATCACAATTACCTTTTTTAAAATTATAAATCCTTGGTTGTTTTGTTAAAAATTTGCAAGTTCATACACCTAAATGCTACAGTGTTTCAATATGCAACTTATGAGTGAAATAATCTTAGAATATCATATTTACAATGTCAGTACTTGTTACAGCTTGTTGGAATCAATGAGGACTTTCTGTCCCTCATGGATGAGAAGGGTGAAATTCGTGATGATCTTCGCCTCCCAGATAACGAAATCGGACAAGAAATTCGGAAGAAGTGCGACGCTGATGAAGAATTCTCAGTAAGTTGAGAACATTTGTACACTCCCCAGGGGGTTGCGAAGGAACACTTGCATGCACACTGATACATTAACTGGGGATAATAATGTGATGCTCTGAGCATGCCTTAGTAGCCATTATTATTAATATTAGTAGTAGTACAGTGAACCCTCGACATAACGCCCTTCTTTACATCGCGGATTCTCTTAAACCACGGGGTCAACCGCGGACCCCATTTTTAGTCTAAAATATTGGTCTGGCTGCCGTGTGTTGTAAAAAACCAATTTTTTCTCTCTCTGGAATTCGCTGCATATGTACAACAGCAAGAGATTTATTTTTCATAGTACAAACAATCAAGCATCATGCAATAAAGATTATCGCTGACCTAGTTAAACAATCGGCTGTTTGTCAACAAGACTGATAAACGTTCACGAATCCCATTGGCTTCAGTATGCGATTAAATAATCATGCATTATTTTGATTTCACATACTATGACTTCCTCAGTGACAAAGAGATTGTTAACACGTTTTCTTCACTAACATCACAGAGATAATTTCAAACGCACTGAGTTCAACGCGTGAAACAACATGCTCATTGGTCAGTGAAACCGGATCAATTTAATCAGGATCTACCAAACTGGCTGCAATGGAGACGTGCATATAAACACGTTCCTATATAGTCAGATTTCAACGAAAGGTGTATACAGTTAAGGAAAAACAGTACTTAGTTCGGCGAGTAAGAATTGGTGAATCTCGAGCGAGCATAAGTAGGGAAAGTAGAGTGGCTTATGGATGAAGAAAAATTAAAGAAGTTTGCCTTAGAGACTGAAGACATTGGGGGCCTCGAGTGCAAGAAAACGAAGACAGCCAGTGACACAACACTAGACACTGCCCTGTTTGAGTGGTTTTTCCAGGCACGACAGCACTGGATCCATGCTGAACGGAAACGTAATCAAGTCGCAGGCAATCAAGCTATCAAGAGAAATCAACGGCCCAGATGACAACTTCCAAGCGAGTGAGGGGTGGCTGTGGAGATTTCAAAAGCGTTGTGGAATCAAGTCGTTTAATTCTAGTGGCGAATCTCGGTCTGCTGACCACGACGCTGCTGACATATTCCCCACACAACTTGGGGAATTGTTAGAGTCGGAGAATTATGATGAACAACAGGTGTACAATGTGGATGAAACTGGTTTAAACTACAAGATGCTTCCAACTAGGTCTTTGGCAACAGCAGACAATCCGAGGAACAAAGAACGAGTGACAACAAAGAACTGCAGGATGTGACTGATCGATCCTGTGTCTGTTTCGAAGTGGTCAACTTGCGCCGATGACCTTCCAGTTTCCGCCCACAAGACTGACGAGGAAATCATCGCAGATGCCCTCAGCAGGTCTTCCAGCGATGAAGACAACTAAGAACTGGAAACCACGGCCCCACCACCCACCACTAATGTTGAGGAAGCAGTTAGATGCTTGCAATATTAAAATGCCATGTTAAAATGCCAGATGAGGAAATGTCAGCGACAGTCATCGATGACTGATTATTTGTTCAATAGATAGTCAATAAACATTGAACAATTATTAAGCTGAAATATTTTTCTTATATTTTCTATTATATTTGTATTACAAAGTTTACCTGAAGATATTTTGTGTTAAATGAGTAAATTGTCCGGGTGTTTATACCGGAAGTACAACAGACAAAATGATGGTCAATTTAACTTTGTTTTAAATACGATTCCCTTGCAATGTACCGGTAATATAGAGATGCAAGAAATGACGCTGTGATAAAAGTATGTAGACTGATTGATACTTAAGCATGTCTAGTCATCTACTCAACTAAGCGTGACTGTTGACTGCGAGCCGTGACTGTTATGACAGCGATCTCCGCTGACGTGCGCTATGAACAACTGTAACACTTGGCCCTGTTTATGGCCGGGCAGTGATACTGCTTCATGATCTCTCCATATAACGCTACATGCAATAACGTGGAGGGGTACTTCATGGACCCATAAAGTAGCGGTATACCAAGGGTTCACTGTATACTGATAAATGCCACAATACCATAAATATCACAATACCGTTTTCACAAATGATATTATGTTGGGATATCTGATAATAGAATAAGTAAACGGCTACGTTCACGAGACAACATTGCAAAATGGCTGCCGTGTTTACTACAATAACAGTACACTTATGATCTGGTCAGGGGTTTCAGATGATTTTCATGACATGACTGTATTGAGTGTCCATAGCTGATGGTGGTCCGTTGGCGAGTTTCAAATTTGTGAGTTTCCATTTCACGAGATTCAACTTTGCCTGCAGATACTGTTCCATGTAGATGGTTCAACCATGGCAATGGTGGATTAAAAAAGGGTCGTCATATATCACTGGAACAGAGTTCAAACACAGGTGAACGGTACACTCAATCCAGACACATTTATTGATCCTGTGCATACATTTTGAACAATAGTTAACCAGGCATGCATACTGCTTGTACTATTCTCTATCTATGCAATAAATTGTCTATTGGCAAGTTACCAATTGCTGATAAATGTAATACAGAAGCAAAATATGTTTTGAAAATTTACTACATGACAACATTGTAACAATACTAGGTAAATGTTATGCAGTCAAATGTACAATACTGGGCTAAATGTACGAGTACAAGATCAAATTAACAAGTACACAACTAACACATAGTTTATATGATTTTAATATTCTTTGTAGTTACCATGTGGAGTTGGCAATGAAATATTGATAATTTCCCACTGCATATTTCTGGGAGTAGCTGGTTTAAACATTTGGTAATTAAGCTATAAACTTATTTTTATATTGCTCCTTGACAAATGATACATATATAATACATTATACATTTCCTTAATCAACATTGAAATAAATCTAAACTATGTATTGGTACATGCATGTGTTTCCATTACATTGTGTGACCAACTTCAGAAACTTTCGGTAACACATTAATTAATAAGTAGTGTTCATACTGTTAATTCAATTTTTAGTTTTATATCATTCTCTGTATTCTATCATCTACATCACTATTAATCCAACTTGTTTGACATGTTTTTCCTTTATAACCATCTATATTATTATTCCACATTATTCGTCACGTATGGGTGAAAGATTCCTGCTGTAATGTAAAACAATAATTCACTCACTCACTCACTCACTCACTTTGTTTAGCATTTCATTCCATCAATAACTGTTTCTTTAATTTACCACTATTGGAAAGGGCATGAGATAAACTGAAAAGATTGTGGGTGGGTGAAAATTATCGTTTCCTTTATATGGACATCTCATGGGAAATATGCTGTGATTCTTAAGGCTACAGACTGTTTGTGTGTCGCCCCCATCCAGCGTGATATTCACAACGGTTTGACTATAGCAGTGGGAAAAGCTTCTCTGCTCCGATGTCTGATCAATAAGAAACTATTTGGAGGACATGATTGTGAGATTTGTATTAGGAAAATCTGGCCAGATACCTGTAATCATTTGTGTTGACGTAGTTAGAGAGGCTTGAGTAGAAGAATTGATATTTTAATCTCCAGTTCTAGTGTTGTCAGGAGATTGTCTACACCGGAACTATAAGATTAGCTAGGATAGAAATCTATTCTGAAGGCAAATATGTCCACGATTTGCAACATATTTTTCATAATTTAACTTGATTGTCACAATATTAAAATTTAGCTATAAATAACTGTACATGCTAATCTATAGTCTATAATATCATAAATTTATGAAAGGAAAACAATTAAAATGTTATCCTTTCTAATGCAATCCATAAATACTAGGGCTGTCACGATTAGACCGATGCACCGACAAATAGCCATTTCTCGTCTAACATCACAATACGCGATTCACCCTTTGTGAGTCAATTCATAATTCATGTAGATCGATTTAAAAATACATGTTTACATCGATGAGTTCAATGTTTTATGTTTTTTTAAAATCCAAACTATTAAATACATGTAATTAGTCAACTTTTCAAACCATATTGCCCCAAAACGAGCATCCTAGTAGGGCTGCTGTTATTTATTATCATTATGTTTTATTCACCAAGTGTGTTATTTCTTTTTTAAAGTTTTCAATAACCTAAACAGCCTCACAGATCTCCATTTATTGTTATATTACTGCACTCAAGAGCATTTCCAGTTTTTATACAACTAGTATCGCCATACGTGGAGTATCATGAGCTTAGTATCGCGATACATATCGTATCATAAGGGTATATCGTATGACACCCCTAATAAATAGAAAGGATTGGCTAACTTGTAAAATGTCTGAAAGAGGGTTATAGAGAAGGGACATAACTCTTACTGGCTTGTAATGAAATTTATTGGTCAATGTGGTACATCTATGCGTATGTTGGGATTTTGTTCCAGATGGGACAATACTTACAGGTAATTAATAATATTATTTTGTATATATAGAACTTGAAAATATTGATCCTATTTTTATCAAAGTGCGGCATACATGCAAGTAAACTATTGTGGAACTATTTTCAACAGGCCGAACAGCTGAGGCAATATCTGAAGGGGCTAGATGTAAAATCACAGCAAATTGTGTCACCTTTATGTTGGCTGAACGCTATGTAGCACTTCAAAGTAAAATGTAGCACAGCGCTGCTGCACCTGGGATTTCATCAGTATATGGGAGACAACTCTTTCAATGTTCATTCACGACAAATGTTGTTAAATGGCCTCAGACCACAATTAGCTTCCTTCTTTGTTTATCACTATTTAGCACTTACAGAACAAATCATAGTAAATATATGGTGCATACAATATTTTTGTAATTTGCTGCCAGGTTCTATAGTGCTCTGCTGCACATTT
>JAUTBT010042290.1:0-17052 GCA_032361225.1 Lepetodrilus schrolli | reverse complement strand
AGGCTTGTTAAACATTGCTTGAATGAATTGAAATTCACTGAAAATTTAATACATTTTACACATTGCCTGATTTTAGACATTGACTGTAACATATATAGAGCATGACTTGTCACACGAACCGAGTAGCTCTCAGCCTCGGTCTACCGGTCAGTCACGTGTTCCGGTCAGTCACGTACGTGTTCCGGTCAGTCACGTGTTCCGGTCAGTCACGTGTTCCGGTCGACTGGAGTAAGTGTATTTTCTACCAAACAGTGAAGAAATCAAAAGCTATTCATGAAATACGGTAAAATAAAACATCGGAGTATATTCGGACTATAGGACCATGAGGAGTCATTGAATTGATTGCTGCTGAAGCCAAATATCATCTGCAATGCTATACAGTATTCACAAAACAATATGGCAAATTAGTTCTGAACAAGTTGAAGCTGGGTGTTAATTTGAAATATGCTTCAGTGATGCTATGGCTGAACTAAGACAAGGATTGGCAACGGGTTAGATGTATGCACTGTCAACTGTGTGGGATAGATACCGAGAAATTCTAGAAGAGTTTGGTCTTGAACAAGATGACTACAGAAGCAATGCTTTCAAACCTAAAGTGAAAAGATGTCTTGTTGATACATTTGAATTTGTGAAGCCCCTTCAGGAGGAACAACTCCTTTTCCCTTCTGTACCCAATGGAATTACAGCACATGATGACAGCAAATGTGATGAAGAGAACCTCATGGAACCTGCACCCATGCCCATGGAAACTGCGCATATCGACATGGAGATACTAAGTTGTATGTATAGAGTAGCAATATGAAAATGCATGCCGATATCAAATCCACTCCGGTCATTCCGCCCCCAGTCATTACGCGACCAGTCATTCCGCCCCTAACCCATAACCGTTTCGCACCCACCAATTCTTTTACCTCGTCGTTTTAGCCCACAACGTATAGTTTAGTCTATTTGTCTTATTGATCTCTTGTATGTAAACATTTAAAGTGCTGATAATGAAACGCATACACCTATATGATTAAATATTTCACAAGGACAATCGCCAAAAGCAACAAGTTGTCCGGATTTTAAAACAGAAAGTACGTCGGCGCAAACAAATTGCGTATTTCCGTCGATAAGCATATGGATGGATCGATTTATTTTCTACCAAAATAAATCCTTTAATAGTTTTAGACATGTAGACCAATATATTGGTCAATTAAGTGGAAATCATACTTAATGCATACACGTATATGATTAAACGATACTAAGTTCATATCGGTGACAAATATGCATCAAAAGCAATATCCGGATTTTAAATCAGAGTACGTCTGCGCAAACAAACTGCGCATTCATTTTCCGAGCACATGGCTGATCGATCTTTTTTTGCTACGGAAATACCATCTAATAGTTTAGACATATAGACTATATCGGGGTGAAAGTTTAAATAATGTTGTCAAAATGTCTAAATGCTGTTCATGCAGGTCATTGAGACTATTGCAATAACGTGAAGTATGACTTTATTGCTGTGATAGCAATCTTGTTCATACAATCTGTTGACAATACAATACAATGTGTTGTTGACAATACAATCTGCTGTTGACAATACAATACAATCTGCTGTTGACAATACAATACAATCTGCTGTTGACAATACAATACAATCTGCCGTTGACAATACAATACAATCTGCTGTTGACAATCTGCTGTTGACAATACAATACAATCTGCTGTTGACAATACAATTTGTTGCCATATTTCATGGTCAAATGTATTTCACCTTTTACACTTGATTTGTCTACACAAGTATATTGAGCAACAAACTATGTTTTCCGCATGTCCCACTGGTTTTCAATATTTTCATATTTTGCTTATTTGTTTATCTCCACATATTAATAATTGCAAATAAAATGTGATCACATTAATTATATATACCGGTACGTTCTCATATGGTTATGTAAAACAAAGCGTTTCAGTGTCAGTATAACACAGCATCCAGTTTTAAGTGTTTAAAATGACCCGTTCACGTATGTGATTTTACCTATACCCGTTATTATTATTTCTCATATAGAGCTATGTTTGTAAGAATACAAAGCCACGTTAACCCATCGAAATAAATCCTTTTACTTGCCGATGGTAAACAACGATTGTTTACAAAATGATGCCTATTCATTGAGATTCCCCTCTATGTTAGTCACATTTTCCTACGCTCACCTAGCAGACTTCCCGGAAAATGAGCTAATTTATCGATAACTGATCATTTGAGTGCATGCATACTTGTCGCCTAATACATGTATCTGACCCAGCTTTGGACACGTACGTACCTGTCACTTTCTGTGCCGCATTCTCAAAGAACATTTCTCGGGAACCATAAAGCCATAAAGCTATACTAGAAATTGTGCAATTTTGAACAAATTTTTCTTAGATTAAGTGAACTTGTGTTGGTTGTTGTTGTTGTTGCTGTTGTTGTTGTTATTATTCATTATTTAGTAGTAGTAGTATAGTATAGTATTAGTGTTATTATTAATAATTTCTTACTATGACGTTTACACGTTTTCGCGACTGCCGATTGGCTAAAACATGGTCACGTGACAAAAGTTTACACGACAAATTGTTGCGTTCATACTCGTGTAAACTTCACAAAAAGTTTCAACTTCAGTGTATACTTTTTCCGAAACTACATTCATTGGAATGTCCGCATTGTTCATTTACGTCATGGCTGTCTCGATTACAAAACCGAGTGACGTCACCGTGGAATCAGTTGCAACAGTGCATAATAGCTGCGAATGGAATCATGTAACTATAACGTTAGATTCAGTTGTTGTTAGATGACGTAGACGTACACAAAATATGGCAATGGACTCGATGTAGTCATGAAAACCTGCACCTAGAAAGGAAATAAGCGTAAAATAAAATGATGCACTGTTGCAACTGATTCCACTGTGACGTCACTCGGCTTTGTTGTTGCGACAGCCATGAAGTAAAAGAACAACGCTGACATTCCAATGAAAGTAGTTTCGGCAAAAATATACACTGAAGTTGAAACTTTTTGTGAAGTTTACACGAGTATGAACGCGACAATTTGTCGTGTAAACCTTTGTCACGTGACCATGTTTCAGCCACCCGGCAGTCGCGAAATCGTGTAAACGTCATAGGAAGAAATTATTCTGTATTGAGATTAATTCTCTTGGTAGATATAATTAGCAAATGTCTAGTATGCGTGGACATGCGCTGTAATGATCACGTTTAATGTATGCCCGAGGTGTGCCAACTACCTCAAATCTCAACGCTCAAGAATGAGACATGGACTGCTTTTGAGAGATGGCTAATTGCCATGACCGATTTTTATCTATTTTTATCTATGTGTCATAAAACGTGCCCTTCCATATACTGTTGATTTTACTTGGTAGAAAAATGCAATAATTTGTCTGTCAATACTACTGCAAATCTAGTACTGCAATGTGCGTGTACATTGATTGCTTGTAGAGATTGAAATTTGGGGATTTTTGCAGAGGAAGTTATTCAATATCTAATTGGTTGTTTGGGAATCGTGGTAAGCTATTTTATTAAAGGTACTCAGTCACTGGCGACGCATCGTGCATGACACGAGAGACTATTACCATTTCGATCTCTGACCAGCGTGGGAAAACAAGTCATATTTATTGGTGAGAACTTATTAGTTACACACGATTTATTTGGAGACAACATCCAGGAAATGGCTGCTTTAAAAAAAAAAGCGCTATATGGTCGTATACTCGTTTCAACTGTGTGAGATGTCCGACACACGGCATTACAGATGCCCTGGTGAGGAGTGATTGCCACCAATCATGTAGGAAGAAGATTAATGACTGCGCTACTCGTATAAATAGATAGAACATTATTTCCTCATTATGGTGGCAATGCTAATCTGGCACCCAATGGAACAGTGCTTATGAGGTGCATGTCATTGCATATCGGCCATGTTGTGTTATCTTTAAGACTTGTGTTTAGAATAAATATGATTGAAATATCTGTCTTCTCTAACGAGAACGGTTGAACATTATTGAAAAGAATAATGACGATGACATGTTTTAATGGGAAGCTATCATTTTGAGCACTTATTCTGATACACATGTCAATAATTTCACGTTCTTTGTTGGCTAGACGTTATCATCCTGACGAATGGAGAAGGAGAAATCAGCCGGCATTGCTCTACTTGAGAACAGAAACAAACCCGAGGTAAATGACGTCCGTGATGGTATTTTGGACGATCCTGAAAACGAGTGCGGGATAGGATGGTTCAAACCAAGATGTCTACAAGCCTTTCCCACCATTGGCAGTTTCACCGGTTTCTACAGCATGTCCGCCTTGATCTCTACAACCCTTCTCTCCTACGTCAACTCGCAAGTGACAACATTGGAACGTCAATTCGGGCTCAGCAGTTCGGAAACTGGGATCGTAATGGCCAGCAACGACATCGGTTTCCTGTTCGTAGGCTTTTTCATCGGACATTTTGCACGGCGGGTTCACATTCCCCGGTCCATGGCAATGTGCACTATAGCCTTCGGTGTTTCCGGTTTGATTTGCTGCTTACCTCACTTCTTGTACGGCTCCAGTCAACTGGATGTCAGCCTCAACATCTCGCTGCCGATCAGAGACGTGTCTATTCAACTTTGTTCGCTTGGAAACGGCTCGTTCACGGACAGCTGTGTCCCTCTAGAGAATGACGACCAGGGGAATGCACAAGTCCATCAGCCAAGAAAGCACGCCGTTGCGGCGATGACTATAATAGTCATTGGAATGGTGCTGCAGGGAATGGCTAAGGCGCCAAGACATCCCTTCACTATTACCTATATAGACGGCAATGTGGAGAAGGTTAACTCAGGCTATTACATAGGTATGTTTCTAGTAGTCTATAATATATGCATTTACAAACTCTTTCCTATGTCTATTTTAGCTATGATGGTAAGCGTATATGGACGTCGTATTTTGAATGAACTGTTTCGAGTGCACTGTCAGAATACAATGTTTAGCTTTGATTTTCCCTCAAGACTATTTACTATTTATTTTTAACAAACCAGAAAAAAGAACGTACATTGAGTCCTTGAACTTCCATCTCAGCAAGTAAGATGATTTATTGCATATTTTTGTAAATTTCAATAACTTGGTTCCTGGTTATCAGAGGTACGATTTAATTCAGTGGTATTTATGATAAGAACTGCTCCCACGTGGAGCATGAAATGGTACCATTAAGACAACTACAGAGCTTGACAATAAAAAAGAAATTTTAAGTCGAGTGTTGACCATCAAGTGTCCTCCCTTGTTATAGATATTAGATTGCGAGCTGAGGCTGACCTAGACTGGTAGCATGTCTCCTTTGCTTTTACATAATTACTTTCTTCTTTTTTATAAGATCTAAAATATCTATAATATTTGTAAGGTATCATCGTGAGTCTTGCAATCCTTGGACCAGCAATTGCATTTTCACTTGGTGGCTATTTCACCAGGATCTACGTCACTTTGGAAGGTAACTCTCATTATATTGACGCTGCTCAAATGGCTGCCATGCAGTCCAAACGTTTGCATTGTAATTAGAATATTGTAACATTCCAATCATCATCTTGTGATAGACTGAAAAACATTAACCATAAACTATAAACAGTAGTAACTTAGAAATTAGAAGTCTCAAAGGTATCACGACATCGATGCAAATGTGTTCGAATATTCGCATGCTGTTTTACTATTCGAATATTTGTTATTTAATATTCATTCGCGAATATTCGAAAATTAGTTTCAGCTCTATTACAAATACATAGTTATAGATGTACTGTTCTCTTAGATACAGACCTCTACCCAAAACACCCCCGCTGGATCGGTGCATGGTGGCTAGGGTATCTGGTATTTGGGGTGGCAGCCATTATCATCGGTATCCCTTTGTTATTTTTCCCCCGGAGACTGAAAAACGCTCCACCGGAAGTGGTGGCAGAGAAAGACATCGGCAGGAAGAATATGAAGGTGTCAAAAATAGTCCTACTTGAAATAAAAGGTGAGACATCAGTATTAAAGGTACACTTACATTATATGCAGTTTGTTCACAAATTAACAATGATAACAATAATAATAATAATGATAACAATAGGATCCTGACAGGACACTCACCTCGGGTGTCCTGGTATATTTTTGAGCATCCACGTTATGTGTCCTGGCCCGGACACCAAACAGGACACCTAACCGTATGTTTGCCGTTCATAATACAAGTCTTTTAAATACACCAACGCGTACGTTATATCTGAAATGAATTATCAAGTGTCCGAGAATGATTTTAATGTCAACAAAGATGTTCTACCCAATATCATCTGTACACGCAATGTTTTCGTTAGCGTTATACTGTATACCAGTATAGAATTCCAACATACGTGTCTCATTAAGATGTGTTCTTCCTTTATTTTCATCAGACTACATGACTACATTGTTATCGTTGATATCCAACCCGGTGTACGTGTGTCTGGTATTAGGCATCGTCTTCAAGCTGTTTGCAGTTGGAGGTGCTCAGGCCTTCCTACCAAAGTACATTGAGAATCAATTTGGTCTGCCAGCATGGAAGTCCAACCTCCTGATGGGTACGGCCATGCGAACACAGCCGTGTTTATTAAAACACTATTTAATCATATTTATATATCTAATCTTAATTTGTCTTACTCTATCGAATGGCATTTTTAAAAATGTGAATAGGTATATTATTATTGTTCATGAAGTATTAAATGATTAGGGCAGAGTCCATACTTGCATTGCCCCACCGTCACGTGCATTTCCCCATCCTCATGTACATCGCCCCACCCTTACGTACATCGCCCCACCTTCACGTACATCGCCCCACCCTATTCAATCGGAGAAGCTTGACGATGTCCTTATGCTGAATCTCTTCCACCCTCAGCCGGTATGAGCATGGCATCGGCGTCCGTGGGGACGTTCTTTGGTGGCTGGCTGACAAAACGACTCAAGATGAGCCAGATAACTGGACTGAAATTCATCAACGTTGTCACCGTCGTAATCATCGGACTCAAATGCCTTGGCTTCGTCTTTGGATGTCCACAACCAGAGATCCTCAATCAGCCAGGGTACGATAAATTAAATAGAGATTAATACACGAGCTAGTGTGGAATATTGATTTTACGACACGCGTTCCTTTAAAGTTGATATTTTCCGAGCGAGCAAGTGTTAATTTCTTTATCCAACACAAACTAAATAGGGTTAATCGTACAAAATTTAGTTGCAGTAACATCATTTTAGGCATTACTTCAGTCGAACGTATTATTTATTCCAAAATATGGTCTACATAGTAATTTCGTAGTAAAATGTTATGAATATAGAAAATATGACAGGCGTGGGAAAATTGAATTAACTGACCAATGGTAATAGCTCCATGTCTTATGTACACCGTATGGGAAAATATTATTATTTATGTCATGACGTATGCTTCACCGTGGATACATCTGTGTATGGTTTCACAAAGCTCTCATATCCAGTGAGACCATAGCTCTCTCGTATGTTCCCTGTCGCCAAGTATACTGAACAAAATAATAGACTTGATTTCATTACAGAGGTCATCACAAAAACCTATTACACATTAAACTAGTTATATTGATAAAGTATGTCTAGCAGATATAATGGTTTATCATCTAATGGAAAGTTGAATATTGACATTATTTACACTGTTTTTGCCATTTGTTTCTAAATAATATGTTGCCAAATATTATGTACATACATATAAAATACCAATATACCTTGAAACATCAAGTAATAAGAATGCAATTCAAATAGGTTTACGAAAATAAGGAAGTATACAGATAGTTCGTGTATCATGCTACTTTGCCTGACTAATAACTATGCAAATTAGGGAGCTAATTTCAATGCCATTTTCATGTGACGTCATACTACTATTAATAAATGCTACTGTGTGAAAATAGTAAACAATATGACAATTATGATCGTAGACTATGTGCTAATCGACTAGATTTAATATATTCACAATTTTTAATAAAAATGAGAATTGTTTTTAAAGTTTTCATTTTCCTTTGGTGTATTTATCATTGAGTGAAGTGGTTTACAATTTACTGACCTGCATGTATTCCTACGCGTAATATTAAAATGTCGATTCACACGTTGATGTTTTCTTTTTATAGAGAAGTATTTAAGCTTGACATTAGATATAAAGAGATTATTAACCTCGTGTCTTATCGTCATATCCTGTACTTAGGGATAATCTCTATGTATTAGACTCTCTGAAGCGCATGATATAGACGATATGTATTTTCAGGTAAAATACGTTTGACCAAGACACATGTGAAAACAAAACGTGAGTGTATGCCTTTAAATGATGGATGTATGTACATGTTAGAGTACTTTCTCTCTCTCTCTCTCTTTCTCTCTCTGTGCGAGATGGGGTATGCCACGGGGGGGGGGGGGGGGATGTCTGGGTGTCAGCGTGGTACGTAGGGTGATCTTTCGTGAATTCGTGTTTGGTGGGGTTGCACACCCATGCTCACACCCTTGGGAATCTGCCCCTGAGTCAACAGACCCGCTACCTCGTGCAAATACTGCACTAAAGAGAAACTGTCTCAACAGCATGCATGCCACATATTCGAAATAGAAAGAGGATACATGTGTGATGGTTACATCTGAGGACAACACAACACTGTAACACAACACTGTAACAAACCTTCACACAGTGTGTGCACGCTGACTTTACACGTCGGCGTGCATCATTATAGTCCATTACTACACTACTAATAGGCGTGTTTGCTATCTTTTAACGTGAATACGAACAAACTATTTCATTCAAGCGCATACAATAATAGCTGGTCGAGTTACCAAAAATATAATAATTGCACACAACTGTATAACGAATCGCTAAAGAAGCTGGCAATTATTTTTACAGGAGAGCTAAAGAAAAAGAAATTATACTAACGGGTACCCATAACACATTGTATATTTTAATTGGAAATTCCCATTCACGTTTACAGTCGAGTCTCAACACCTCTGTACTTCCAGGTTTAACCCTCGACTCGACAATGTAACCAGTTGCAAAGGTAAGTTACTATAGGATTTCGCCAAACAATTAAAGTAAAAAAGAATCTCATTTGCGGTTACAATAGTGGCTCAACACCGCTATTCCTCCAGATATATGGTAAGTGTGTTTAACCCTCGACAACGATACTGTGTATTTGAATTAAAATAGAATCTCATTTGCGGTTATAAAAGTGGCTCACCAACGCTATATATATAACGCTATATATATTTATATACCTCCAAGTATATGATAAATGTAGTATCCTCGACTCAGCAATTAACTAAAATCTCATAACGGTAGATTTACAGGATGGCACGAACCAGACTCGAACCGGTAACTATTCCTCGACCCACCACAGACAGCGGACCATAAAACACCCCCATTTTCGTGACACGTGACATTTGCGCATTATGTAACACCCACGCATTAATACAAGGCATGACGGCAAGGTCAGTGTATTAACTCTAACCCTCTCATACAAGAAATGCCATTTGAGATACGTTATCAGGGCTGGCACGCGCTATATGGACATTGCAAACACGTTTCCTCATAGGAATTCCGCATTGCAGTAGGATACAGTTAAAAAAAACTAATGCAGTGGATTAGCATGCTTAGATAGAAGAGAAATAGTGTCGTACTGGGATACTGAGAAACAAGTGATACAGAAGGGATACATTCTGATGATGGTGTAAGACATGGATCAGTATTGTGCCATTGCATATTTTAAATAATTGTAATTCTTTGTATTTTCTTTTCTTTCTTTATTTATTTGTACTCGTGATTTCGATGCTCAGGGTATCTAATATTAGGTGTTTGCCTATTATTAGGTAAGGGTTCGAACCCGGTTTTATGAATCCAGCAATCACAATTTCACTAGTGACGTTCGATGTTTCAATTATTGGACCCATTGCTTGGCATAACGTGCATCAATTCCCACAATCACAGTGGTGCATTGCATAGCATACTAGTATTAACTTATAGATTACCAACAACAATATATCCTCGGGTTTATTAAGAAGCAAATGACTTCTATGACGTTCTTTGAAGGACATGACATATATTGACATTACTTGAAATAATTGTAAAATAGACACAGTTTTACCTACGAATGATATTGCAAGTTGTGCTAGAAGGTTGTGCTGCTGATAACACAGTTCTTATGTTTGTTTTTGTTATTACTACGAATTCAACAATGATGTATAACATAACCTACTAAAATAAACTAAGATTGCATCAAGTTTTACCCAACAAGGAACAAGTGTCATTAATAGGAGACATAAAACAAATAAAATATACATGTAACTCTTTTGCAGATATTACTTTCACTTGAATTATCTTACTGTTTAAATAATGTGCAGAGAGTTATGAATGAAATATTAACCATTAATGGTCAATGTGTTTTCGAATTTCAATATATATTTCAACGATTACAAAAGTAGTCCAAACTCAAACAGACACACTTGCACATTCTTTCGTTAAAATAGTTCCCCTCCTTCAGTAATAGTGAAATGCATGTTCAGCTTTTCACATTGAACTAGCTCTCGGTTCGTTGGCAAGCCTCCACTCTTTCACGTGTTTGACCACATATTACCCTAGTACAGGATACTTGTGTGTGCAATATGTACGCTATCCGGAACTGACTATCAATATCACGGACCTTTTATCACATCACTGACTGATATCCAAGATATGCACCTCAGATGAAGCACACGGTACAGACAGACGTCCAAGTGATGGCCGACATACTGAGTCAGTCATTGACATTTATGCCGCAGTTTCGTATGCCATGCATGATGGTACAGGTCTTTAAACCTACCATGATCGTGATAATCATCATCATGTGTACTAATGAAGATGATAATTAATTATATTGATATAAATAGTAATAGTGATAATGGTAATAATAATAAAATATATCGTCATCATCGTCATTATTATTATATTTTTTCAATATTTCACGTATTAAAAATCTCGAGATAAAATTAAAATAAAATATTAAAATATTAAAAAGCAGTATGATATTCGGATAATGTAGCTTGTTGCTTAATAAACTTGTGTCGACAAATCAAATGTACAAACTTTCAGGTAAAATACATTTGACCATTAAATATTGCAACAAACCGTGAGTGTATGCCTTTAAATTGCTATATTAAGCATTAATTACGTCACTCACTCTGCTCCTGACAGTGGTGTAGCGATCACTGTGCGAATCCTCACCAGGCTGAAACATCAGTAAACTCCTAGCACTGCTACAGTAAACTCCCAACAGCACAGCATATTCCGACTCCTAACTCCACATGCCTCCCTCACAGTCTGAAAAAAAATTAAAGTGCCCAAGTATTAACAAAATTTATATGCCGTTGAATCTCGTAATGCTAAGACGAAAACAATAGTCGGTAACCATCCAACGATGAACATATAATACTTTTACATGCACCATGAACTCGTCTTTATACCCCTGTGCACCATAGCCTATATCCACAGTGTGCGATGACTGTACAATGCACATGTAATATCATTATACAATACTACTTCTTTTAATAAAGTCGATATTAAAACAAACTAAAAAGCTGTTTCATGTTGAAATCAATGTATTGTTCACAAAATCTCCATATAAAATTTGAGCACATTTTTATCATCTTGCCCAGGGCCCCGTTGCTCAGAACAGTTGTTGTTTCAATTGATTGTAAGTCAAATTTACGGGACCCGCTACAAATGCAATTAAGTCCATTGCCTGAAACAATGTTATCGCTGTAATACTTGAGAATAAGGTTAGCTAAAGAGATATTCGTGCAACCAGACGTAAATCTACAGCGGATCCCTAAAATTTGACTTACAATTAATTGTAGCTACAACCTTTCTGAGCAACGGGGCCTAGAATTGCCTTCAGAACCAGTCAAGAAGAATCCGTAGTCTAGGTATCGCAATTGTTCCAATATATTTCCTAATGCCCCCACCAATAAACAATCCACATGGCATAACTGGAGCATGGGCTCTGTTGGCAACCAGTCGGAGGCCATGACGTTTTCAGAAACCAGCACCTGTGGCAATTCCTATAGAATGAGTGTATTGTTTAATATACAGGACGTGATTGGTCCTACATTCTCAACAGGCACCGCCTATTTTCTTACCGTAATCATTATCGCATGAAATATTGATGACACAACACATATACCAAAGGTACTTTGTCATCTCTTCCTAACATTTTGTCTGTTATATATATATACAAGGCTTGTTTCTGGTATGAAACTATTTCATAAAAACTGAATTAGAATGTTGTGTTGATTCTGAATCAGCAGGTAATTGGGTTGGGTATAATTACAGATGCGCATTTAAATATACACGACACGAGCCTAACCTCCTGATAATTTCTTAATAAAATTAATAGCTGTACAACAGGAGCCAATTTCATACATTGTGTACAATAATGTACTTGTATTCGGCGTTGCAGCAGAATTTCTCCTAATTATGTATCCACAACAAAATACCGTATACCGGGAAATATATATGGGATGTTATTTTCGTGGCATACGATGGTAGGATGTCGACCTTGCATGTATTTGAGCATCGAAAGTTATCCTATCCTTTCAGGTTCAACCTGGGCCCTGTTGCTCAAAACAGTTGTAGCTAAATTTGATTGTAAGTCAACACATTTATCGCTACAAAGCTTGAGAATATGGTTAGCTAAAACTATTGTAGCGATAAAAGAGATTCATCCAACCAGACTTACATTTGTAGCAGGTTCTGAACGTTTGACTTACAATCATTTGTAGATACAACTGTTCTGTGCAACGGGGGCCCTGGTTGCATGAACGACTTTTACCGCTACAATAGTTTTAGCTAACCATATTCTCAAGTATTGTAATGATAAAAAGGTGTTTCATGCAATGGATTTATACTTGTAGTGAGTCCCTAAAATTTACTTACAAGCAATTGTAACTTCATGTGTTCTAAGAAACGGATTGATTTAATATAGTAAAGTAAACCTATTTAATAAAATTAGCTTAATGTATGGCAATGAAACATTTGATAAAATATTTTATTGAATTGTATAATGCATCTTCAGTTATACCTTGTAATAAAATCGCTTCCCTCAAAATGGCCTTAAAACGTCAAACACTACCAGAAAACAAAATAGCCCGTGTAATAAAACAATAAAATAACCAATTACCCCCCACCCCCGACCCCGACCCCCCAACCTATCTCACCTGTAAATATTCAATTACCCACCAAACGTTTCTCACCTGTCATTCGGTACAAAGCAGTGACTCCCAAATATGACACAGTCACAGTAATAATCCAACCGCCACCTCACACAACTCCCTACACCACTGAGCACATAATCCGTGCAGTGAGATCACAACATGAGTTATAGGGAGAGACGTGCTGCCTGTTAGTAGCCCCCGCCGACTGTGCCTGTCGAACTCCGCAGCCTCACTTGGCTTCATATGCGATTCCTCCAAAACCAGAAAGAAAGCTATATGACGTTTTACCATTGTTACGGGGAATGAATTCCACGGACTGATTTGCGATATACCCCTGCCAGGACGTTAGATGATGCACGTACATGTTTGTAACTCTTCCATTAAAACGTTATGTTGAACATATTTTACAATAATCTTACAGTTGTCTTTTTCTCTTTGTATGTTCTTCATTGCTGCCAAATAAATTTAACTTTTCTAAAGTTGGTTCGTGTTGGATTACAGACCGGTTCGGGTTTGAATCTAGTCCGCTGTCTCAGTATCAGCATCTCGGTTGAGACCAGTTTCTAGTGCCGCTTGGTATACTGGCTGGTATGACTCGACCGTGGTTCGTGAGTCGCACAGTAACACATAGTTGCTGTTGTTTCTCCTCCCACTATAAGCATTTCATCACGAGTTCGATACAATACTGCGAAAATCGACATGACCACAAACAACTGTTTCATTAAGCTGGTTTGTTGGATATTGCTTTCAAATCCCATTCAAATTACTTCTCTTTGTTGTTTAAATCTCGAACAGTCGAACTATATGGCAATGTGTTCCGTGCACCTGTGTATATATATGCTATCTAGACAAGACATAAATCAAATCCTTGATAAAAGTATTTACTATGAGATAATCGGCACAAAAAAATTGGGGTAACGTATGGTGTACTAGAAAATAAAAGGACGTCAAGATTCATGGTCAATGCCAGGGCGAATTGTAAGAATGATTGTAATGAGACAAATAAACAGAAGCTACTGCATCTATAAATCGATAAAATAGTTTGTTATTCATTGTCATCACATTCGGATTATCATCATGATGACTTTCAAATATGTGGAACTCTTCCGTAGATGGAAATAAAAATTCCCTTGAACTCCTTACATCGGCGGCAGTGGTTGAGTTGCACGATATGATGTAAGTTACACTATTTACATTTTATCAAGGTAATTAAGCATGTTACGTTGTTTCCTTTTAAAGATGAATTCACCATGCACTCGTATTTCATTGTTAAACGTGAAATATTAATCTCTGGTTTGAGTAATACATTAAACAACACTGTTTGCAACATTGAATGCACTCCATATTTAATTGGATATGATATAACCGAGACAGCATTCAATAAAAAATAAAAACAATTGGAATCAATTTTCTTTTTCAATATTGCATTAACATTGAAAGTTTCATTCAAAACCAGCAGTTAACATTATTAGCTTCAAATCTATTTTCGTCAGTGCACATCAAATTTCAAAGGAAACGACCCAAAGCAATGCATTTTAAATTAAGACGTTTTTCAAGGCGAAATTTAACACCTCATTCGGCAAATTTAAAAGGTAAATAATTAGTATAGTAAAGTATGACGAGTAACTCGATTCACCACCATGTTTATTTGTTTCTTCACGTTGGTGATTCAATTAACTCCCTTTGCCAACAGTAGCAGAGCGCCTCGTAGCGCCATTGTTATCCAAATATTATTGTATGCGTGATAAACGTGCTTAGCCTATTGTTTCGATGTAAAGCACCTCCTGAGTGGTCGCTTCATCGAATGTTACTCTCACTACGAGGGAGGGGTGTAAGTCCAGAAGAAGACATGCGTATTACCACGCCTTCTAGTTAAAATGGTATTACTACGCCTATTTAAATTTGTATTATTACGCGTATTAACAATTGTATCACTACACCTTCTATTTAAAGTGTAGCCTCCCATTAAAAATTAGCACCTGTAGCTCACGTGGGTAAAATGTATTGTTGGACGAATTGAGGCTATGTTTGCAAGAATTCTTGTGCGGGCTTTGTGGTGGTATTTTGCATGCCTGTGTTGAACACGATCTACTAAATTCGGGCAGCAAGTGCAATTGACAGCGCAGTCGACTATATATAATGCATATACCAATAGTCAGAGTAAGAGTATATACATTTGATGGTCGACAAAATTGACCATAAAATCAACGTTTAGAAACTTTCTTCAGAAATAATCTAGATTCTTGGGCGTAATTATTAATATTTAATTCAATTTAACGTAACACAGTTTGCATCCACGGATGAAGAGTGTACGGTTAGAGAGTATATAACTGGATTGGCTGACGTCACAGAGAGGGAAGAGAAAAACGTCATCTGCGAGTTCGGAAGCCATGTATGTAGATGGAAACACGTTGGATCAAACTTGCAGCACGATATACAGTCGTGTGTTGGCTATTGTACTTATGGAACGTAAGACCCACGAAGGTAAAACTCGATAAAGAGTAGCCACCATGATAGGTATATAGACACACATCTACATACACGAACCTATCTACATTCTATTATTCATGACAATTATATACCTCTGTGCCTATCTACATGTACCTATCTGCATTTTATACATATTGAGCAAAAATAGAAACTTGATTTGATCTAAAGGAGACTTTGAAATGGATTTAAAGAAGATAACGAGCTGCAGTGTTCTGTTATGTTAATTATCTGGAGCCTCACCAAACAGCATTGTCTTTCATCACTTTATTTGGGCAATTACTCAATACGTGACGGCGAGTTAACGTCAAAACATGCGACCGATTCAAAATGATTTGCGGGATGACCCAACCCTTGAACAATTCCGAGAGATGATGATTGGGCGATGACAGCGATTTCACAGATGAAGTAACCGTATTTTATCCACCATCCGTACGTGGCGTCACTCGCGTTGATCCTGATCGTAGACGATCTACTGTTGGTTCTTAGCTGAGTACAGGTCCTTAGGGTATGTATCGCCTGTTGGCTGCAACCAAGCACACGTACCACTTCCGGTATGGCTTGTGCAGCTTTCAACCTGCGCATGGCGCGTCCCCGGTCGATGATCAACAGTCTAAGGATTTTAAAATCGTTGTTTTCTATTTATATATATGAACACACCTCCATACCTACATGTCTACCTACGTCTACCACACAATATTTGGTTAACAACTCCTGCCCGATCCACCCACCCATCACATTTCTGAGGATGTTTATAATCTGTGAATTTAAATAGCCTATCGTGGACACCACACGCATACCTGGTTCTCAAGTTAGACTGGCAGGTTTGACATGCCTGTGCTTATGTAGTGTAGTGACGCTGACAACAGACAATAGTAATTCTGGTAAGTGTTAAAATTCCGAAGTCTTTCGTCAAACATAAGAAGGGAAGCTTGCTTTTTGCCGTGCAGCGGTATATCGGTGGTCTGGCTAAGATTAGCCCATATTTTTGTTCAGTAATTAGAAGCACAATGTTGTTATTTTAGCTATTGTGCGCGCATTCGGGAGTGACTTCTTATTGCAAGCGCGGGATCCTTCGGTGCTTTTCGGAACCTCTCGGAATATATCGGAACTCCTTGGAGGAAAATTAGTAATACCTTTATAGGTTTAGCGGATTCTCTTAAGCACAAATGTGACCTGGTAAACGTCATAGTGATAAACGCTTGTAATATTTAACTAGTTGGTTCCTAAGACTCAAAAGCATTTTTAGCAATTTTTACCTTTTCGGGGGGGGGGGGGGGGGGGGGGGGGGGGGGGGGGGGGGGGGGGGGGGGGGGGGGGGGGGGGGGGGGGGGG
>JAUTBT010042279.1:0-17053 GCA_032361225.1 Lepetodrilus schrolli | reverse complement strand
TGATTGCTTCAGACCCGGCGCTAATTCGAGGCCGTCGCTTATTTAAGGCCCGGCGCTTATTGCAGGAAATACGGTATTTGTACATATAGCACACTTCACCAACACAAAAAGTAGTTTTTTCAAGGAGCAAATTTTATTATATTTTTCCATTTGCCTTGCTAATACGGAATCCATTTCGCAGGTTTGCATCAATATTTATACTTTTACCACAAAACTTCAGATGTATTTTATGCTATTTTCCACTTTAGTTCAGAGGCCTGTTTAAGTTGGCAGGAGAATCTGCAATAGCCGTGTTACACAAACACTAAAGCCTTCTCTAGCACCTGCGGCCATTATGTTATATTCTGGCTCTTAGATTACAAAACCCTTTCCAGTATGATTTTATGCTCAAACTTTAAATTTTATACG
Source organism: Lepetodrilus schrolli (assembly GCA_032361225.1). Lineage (NCBI taxonomy): Eukaryota > Metazoa > Mollusca > Gastropoda > Lepetellida > Lepetodrilidae > Lepetodrilus > Lepetodrilus schrolli. The sequence goes on along the minus strand of JAUTBT010042279.1, from coordinate 16,645 downwards.
GGGATTTGTGAACGATGAGCATGAAATCACGTAAAATTATTTTTGGTAATCTTGGGAGTTGGTATGTCTGTGCAGGTGGGAGGTGGGGGGATGGATAGGGGTGGATGGGTGGTGTTTGTATCTTGACCTCTACTTGTAATTCAGGCTGCCAAAAACTGACCCTTCACTAACACCACTTGGACACAAACACACTCGAACACTGGATATAAGTGTGGCCGGTAGCTTATATCGACATTAACATGCCAAAAACCAGTAATCCATTTAGAAAAGGGCAGTGTCACTGGGTATATAAAAGACATGATTCAAAATGGCCGTCACAAAACTGTTGGGGATTTAGTGCCACCTGGTGGCGAAGATGAAGAGTGTTGTGTATGCAAAAGAATATACACTGTATGTAGGAAAATGGTAGATATAGCAAAAGGGGATTCTTATTTTCAGAGAAGTGCGTCTTTAAATTTTGTATTTTAACTACAATGTAAAAGTACAAACTTTTCATTTAAAAGAATGTTCAAGTAAAACTAAAGCCCCGTGTGAGAAAGTGTGAGACTTCCATTTTCCTAAATAACGTGGAACAGAAAATCCATAAAAACGTTTATGCTGAAATTAGCAAAACTTGAAAAATGTAAACAATTATTGTCTACAACCAAAGCAGCATGCAGAAGGAACGTGTAGATGTAAACTAATGGTTGTTTGTCGGTTAAATTCTTTGAACTTTTCTTTTCTTTGTTGTTTACCAACTAAGACTAAAACATGGGAGGTCTTTGGCAGTTATAATGTAGAATATTCTCAGATTCCACAAACTCTGTTAATGTTCTAGCCTGCACCTGAGAAAATGTTCTGATATATTTTCATAGGTTCAAATAGTTTAGTGGAATGAATACTTTTAAATAATGATTGTTTATTGCATCAGTTCCCAGTTAACATTACATAAAGATAGAGTGAATGTAGGGAAAGGGAGGGGGAGGGGGAATTTGATATTTACTGGGTACGTTGTGGTGAAGAACAGATTTGGCCACATGAAACTGGTTTCCACAACAGATGGAACACTGCATCCCGCAATGGAATTTTAAATGTCTCCTTTAGCCGTGCATTAAAAGGAACTACGATATATGCTCTTCCGCCCCAGTCTTTAATATTAGTATTACAGTACATATAAATGAAATAGAGAGTGAGTGAGTTATTGTTTAATGTCACAGCAGGATGAATGAAATAACCTTGAATCTGCCATACAACCATTTCCAAAGATTAACATTCCTTTGAATCTGCACATTGGACAACAAATCCAGGAACCAACACAAGCTTATCATTAATACTGCTGTATCCAAATTCTGTCATTCAATAAACAGTTACAAGCCTTTCAAAATCTCTGCCAAATTGAACCTTGTTTCAAACCACTGACTTTCAGAGTTTTCAAGTTGTTTGCCAAGCACCCCTACAGTGTCTGCGATATCGAATGGCACAGTTTAACGCCTGTTATGAACCGATATGCTAATCCTTCCTTCAATCTTTAGGCAAATTCTCTTATCATTGTCGGTAGTCAATGTACAGTTGATTGGAGAGCTAATAGGCTCACCTGGATGTGCAACCTGTTACGTATGTGTGAGTGTGTGTGTTCCGTGTGTGTGTGTGTGTTCCGTGTGTGTGTGTGTCCGTGTGTGTGTGTGTGTGTGTTCCGTGTGTGTGTGTGTATGTTCCGTGTGTGTGTGTGTGTTCCATGTGTGTGTGTGTGTGTGTGTGTGTGTGTGTGTGTGTGTGTGTGTTCTGGCGCGAAGGAGTAAAAGAAATGGGGGAAGGGGAACTGCCAAGTCCTTGATACGGGTTTGTCTATTCATATCTTACATTCCCCAACAAGTGGAGTGTTGATAGTGGTGAGGTAATTAGTATTGCACTATACTACACAGGCACTGACTTTGCAAATAAGTGGTCTTGACAGCAGTATGTAGATAATATGGATTTCGCAGGAGACCGGATTCTCATGGCTGTTTCAATACTCTAGGTCTATTTGTGAAATTTAAGTTTACAAGACTAAATTAGCTGAAACTGTGTTGCCATGACAACACATAGATATAAACATTCTCATTTCAGATATCACACAGGTGTTGAAATTACATATTAGAATGTATTCATAGTTGAAAGCATCTGAAGAAAATAAAGATTCAGATTACAAAAAGAAATAAAACTGAAAAGCGAAAAGAAATAATCTAATAAGATCTGCAAAAGCCTAAATATACATTGTACGCAATGAAATCAATGGAAACACCATAAAGCAAGGTTTTAGTTATTGTGGTACCACTCTTGGATAGAAATAAAACAGGGTGGGATGCTACTTAAAATATTCCGGGAGCACAAGTACTTGACATCACTGCAAATGAAAACAGGCATGGAATTGTTAGTAAGTAAACAGCAACGTTAGATCATTAACCCCCTGTCTGCTGCAGACAACCAAACTGGCCATAAAGGAAAGTGAACTTAATTCAACTAACATAGACACAAAATAATGCTTTCCACTGTGGTCGATGAGGCTAATTGGAAATCTCAAATTCACAACAGACTGAACAGGTGTGTGAACTACTACACTTTTTTGTATGTGTGCACGATATTGCAGGAAGTTGTTTACAGTAGGGGGAGAACCTGGAACAACCATGGCCAATAGGTGGAGAAACTTGTGTCTCCTAGACTTGTTTTGTCTACAGGAAAATAGCATGGTATTGTCTACTGGCTGCAATGCACATGGCATGTACCCAATCTCAACCGTAATGCGGGCATTGTACACAGTAATTCTTCCTGTTGTCATGCACACAGTGTCATGCGCAATGTTGCCATGCACACTAACATTCCCTGATTCTCCTGGTAATTATCTCATGGGTGCGTTCAGGTTGCTCTACTTTTCAGTACAATGTGTTACATACTGCTATGGTACCAGTTCAGCCAATTGTATGTAATGCTATATGGTGCTACTTTTAATACAGGATTGGACCTTGTAGTTTTGTGTAGGAAAAACACAAGTGAGGCAGCAAATGGATTTGAAAAGTAGTAATGTCTGAACACCACCCAGGTTACAAGATCCGACACATGCATATTATACATTTTCCACTGCCATGCACAGTAACCTCCCCTGATTCACCCGCTAATTAATTCTGGTTAGGAGTTCAGACAGAAGTGCAAACGTGTCATACAACAAGCAGAGCATGCCTCGCCAATAATGCCAAACTTGCATCCTCACACGACCCTAAATTTTAATTACGAGTTAAAAAGATGTTTCTTTTATGTCAGTTTAGCTATGGCAGAAGGAACAATTGCATTCAATTTCCACGGTGTTGCAAATGTCCTTGCTGCATAATAATGCGGTAATTGTAGACCATTGAGGTGCGTTGAGGTGCATTTGTAGCATGATTATCGCGCAGATCAATCAACATGGTCTTGTAATATAGCTCACGTGTTACAAATATTTAATCGTAAATCAGAACATATTAAACCTACCGACTAAACAAGTACGTGAATTCATACTCATGTTTTGATAGTGGTAGATTTCTTTGTTGTTAACTTAATTAACATTCTCTTTCCTGAAGGCAACCAGACATACCCAACATAGCAGTAATGTTGATTACATCCAGCAGGAAGACAGTGTTAATGGGATGGAATTAACAGAGATTTGTGATGAGAAGATATTTGGAAAATATATAAATATCAAAGAAAGCGAAAACAATTAAATTATGCCTTGTCAATACCTTCAAAATCAGAAATTATAATACTATTTGGCTTAATGCTTCACCTGTTTACTTACATCTATTCACAACCAATTTGAGATATATCATAAAAATGTTTTCTTTTCATGGTCTGTAATGTAACGATATTCAACTGTTTAACTTGATACGAACACATAGTGTGGTTAATAGCTGAAATATGTTAAATCCCAAATTTCATTCACATAAACAAAAAATGTATTACTTCTTAACACAAAAATTGTGTAAAATATTCAATTGAGTAGACGACTCCACATGGAGACAGTGTCCCCTTTCCATACTTTACCTTTCAAGAAATTCTGTGTTTCTTGACCCATGAATGTTTGTATCATATCTAGTGATAATTTATGGGCAAAGTAGGCACTGCATATTATATGAATAAAGTAATATGGGGGCAGAGGAGAAAATACTCCACATACTGTCGTCCTTCAACTCCATTAAGTCTATCAACGTAGGCCCTGGGATGTCAATATACTCCATAATTGAAAGTAAAACAATAAAATGAATAAAACCTAAAGTATGTAAATAAGAAATATTTGTGTCTTATCATATTTGAGGAACCCAATTCACACAATTGCCTGTCGAGTTTCCTAACATACTTCCAATTCTTTGACAACTTCCAAATTTGAGTAATTTAAACAAAGAAAAATACCTATTTTATCCTTACCACATGTACATAGAACCTTGAGAAATTCTATAATTTGTATGACAGACAGCAAATGTAAAATGTGTTTATGAGTGGTTGACGGGTGTAGGTGGACTAGGACGAGGTGAATATTCAAAGAAAATACTTAATAATGTCACATTAATTATTAACTTTGTTATCTATTGAAATTGTCATCCTTTTCCTCAGTTTTAATAGTAGATATGGTTTTTTTTGCTCGTATAGATGTACTGATGTTATGACCATCCCATGTACCATACCATAATATGTAAAAAAAATCAAACAAGGACTTTTAAATACCAAAATGTTCATTGTTAATATCTAAGTTTGTATTACTGGTAGCATCAAGTGTTCATGGCAATGAAAAAAAATATTTCCTTGCATTTAAAAAAAATGGAGATCGAAATAGAAAATAATGTGTAATTTGTTAACTGTCCAAAGATCAATATGACAGAAATGTATACATTCTATTAACATAAAAGTAATACAACTAAATTGATTTTTCTTTTTCTTTTCAAATACGTGTACATGTCAATTTTAACATGTTACCACATAATATTGATAATGCTATATAACTCATTGACATGACTGTATTCCAATATGCATGAAAAATCATACAACATTCTCATAAAATAACATTATCTATCAACATACGGAAACCATATAATATAATTTATGCATTCCAGTTTCATTATTTTATCATCAAGCTTTCACATGTGTCTGTCTTTGAAGATATTTGTCTCTGCTCATTTGGGGAACTTTTCCCATTTTGTTCTAACATTTGCATTTTTCATTCCTAATTGTCTAATGTAGTTAAAGTGTCACATCTGTGTCCAGCATAGCTGAAATATTCCTAGTTATGAATATAGTATTTATAGACAGTACAGCACACTGACCCTAAATATTTTGAAAACAAGATGAAATAAAATTATAACATTGCTTTCAGAGGTTACCTGGACCCAGACTACATTAAATGTTAAATATACATCTCTGTGTTGATATCATGAAATAAAAGTATACCTATATAAATACAGAAACAAATCTATTTTAAATCTGATCCTTTAATATCCTCCAGAGTTATTTTGAAGCAAATTTAAACCAATAAAACTTTAAATAATGAAATAAGTATAAAAAAATATATATATGTAATTTAAAACATCAACTAATATTACATGTAAATGTGAAATTCAAACCAATCTGACTATGTAAGTACAGCCATGTCATGTATGGGGCAACAGGCATAAACTAGCAAGTGGTGCGAGGAGCTAGACATCATCCTTCTTTATTTAATTATGTGCCTGATTAGGATGCAATTAAGCTGAACACTGTCTGGAGTTTATATTGGTGGTCTGTGCCATGGTAACTAGATAGTGCTACACACCTGAAGATGAAAACGATGAATGATTAGGTGTGGTCATAAATTATCACACATTTTGTAACAGAGTGGGTTTGCAACAGGCGTTGGTAGACTGGGAATTAATTGGCTGAATCAGGTAAGAAATTGTCCAGGCACACCATGATCTACAACTTGATTAAATATTGATAAGTTCAGGAAATTTGTGAGAAGATGTCCATGTCAGGAAGGACTGTGACCATAGCCTTGCATTAAATAATCACTGCCTTAATAATTATTCTGATATATCCGTGAAAATAATGATAAATAAATTATGAAAATAACTATTGTTAAAAAAAAATCATATTTTATTAATTTATTAAATAAATGTAGTTATAAAAGATATATTTTAATAAATTATTACACAAATATTGTCTTAAAAATAGTATACATGTTTTTAAAAAATAGAACAAGTTTTATTTGCTAAAAACAAATTTGGTAAATTGCATGCTGTGATGTATAGACATAACAACATTAATTCAATAAAAATAATACAATATTAATGCTAAAATAGCCATGCTTCTCTGCCTAATAAGACAGTATGAAAATTATTTTAAAAAATTATTTAAAATGGAATAGAAGGATAGAATAATCATCTTAGTCACCAGAAAAGTGAAAGTTATAACCGTTCCAACTTTTACATATTTTCCCATCCAAATAAGCTTGTGCATGTTTCGGACATGTTTTTGGAAATACATGTACCTGTGCAATTCTTGGAGCTTTCTCCATGCCTTCAGTAATGAAGCATTCAGTTGCTGTAAACAGTAATTGTTTGACAGATCAGCTGTCCTGATTGCTTCTGTCAGCTAGACAGCTATGTTTATGTGTTGGTGCTAATGATCAACATGCACTTTTAGCTGCAAGTAGCTCTCCCTCCCTCCATCCATCCTCCCACCTTCGCTACTGTTTCCCTCCCTTCCACCCAGATAATGGAATCCAAGAATGAAACAGATCATGGGTACCAAGATTGAAAAGTATAATAAAGCCCTTGGTCCATACTATAAAATATTATATATATATATATATAAAAGTTGACTTTGTCAAACAAAGTTTTATAGTGTGGATGAGCCGTTAGGTAATAGAATCCAAGATTCAAGCTCACGTAATATAATCTAAAATTGTCTAGATTCAAATTTAGATAAAAGCATGTATATCAAGTATCATGTATACACAACTTTGCATAAAATATAGAGTAAGATCCTGGGTCGTCAGTCAGTGCACCTGAATTTCGATCAAATACAAAAAACATTTGACCAAAAACCAGGTACACTGACTGAAGACCCAGGACCTTACACTGTATGGTGCATGTACTGGCAGCCTGGTAAAGCTAATCTTTGGTTATTCATCACTCAAGATCTTGCAGAATTGAGCTAAAAATACAGATTATAGACATCCATCACTCTAGTACATCTCCCACACACAATTCTGAAGGAATTGAAGATCTGGGATCTGCTGGCCCCCCAAGTGCGCCCATAACTAAGGACAGGCGACTCTGTACAATAAGCTATGTGGCCCATCAGTAATATCACTGTCAGAGCTTTCCATACCAGACTGGTAGTTTATTCTTCAACAAGGATGTGTTGCACTCCCCTGGCTAACAGCATGAAGACATTGCACTGACAGAAGGGAGGCTATTTATGGAGTACATCTGCGTCTGTTCCCAGAGAAGAGCACCTCTGCTGGCTGGGAGTATCTTTTTCTGATTCTGACGCCACACAATAATTGCCAGAAATATTGCCAAAAACATAGATTAACATTTGTTGCATACAGTAAATGAAACATGCACCGTATACAAGTGTTTATGACTAAAAAGACTTTCCAAGTGCTTCTAAGAACATATTGCAAATGGAATAATAAAGATCTACAAAAAAAAACTTTGCATTTTCATAATATATGGGAAATTAAAGGCTAAAAACCTATAAAATACAATTTATGAAGATTCAATAATTCCATGCAACATGAATTCTACAAAATTATTTTAAAAAATGTTTTAAAGAATTTAAAAATCACTTACAAATATTTTACTAAAATGGAAAACACTTTTATCTGACAGCCATTTTTTAGTTTCCAGATCATAGTTGAACTTTTCAAGGATACAGAGATTTACAACAATTAATTTATTAACCGTAATCCAAGAATTATCCAAAAATCTTTCGAACACCGTTGTAACGAAAGCTCACACCACAAATTATTCAAATACATCTAATGGATCTATACACACTAAAGAGGACCAAAACGACAGAAAAGACCACATTGATGGGCTTTGGGTTTGTCCTAACATGGCCCAAATCTGACATTAATACCTCATATCCCACTTTGTTCCGACATTGAATGGGTTAAACCGATTGGTAAGTCGATGCTGACTATGGATTAGGTGAGCTTCTGTCCTGCCAAGCGGAGGGCTCAGTCCATCTGTCATGGACAGAGTTTGGTCTGACATTGACACTGGCTCATTTGTTGAGGTGACATGACAGGTACCCATGTTGTTCCCAGTCTGTGTTCGCTCCTGTTGAAATGTAGGTGACCTCTTAGGAAGTGTGTCAATTCGGACCCCCTTAGAACCAGTAGCTTACTATTAAATCAAGAAAAACATTGATGCCAGGCATCAAACTGAACACAATGATGCCTCCCTGGATAAGTGAGGCACTGAAGAAAAGCATTGAACATCAAAGTTTGCTACCGATTGTGAACTGGCCAAATATACAACAGAAGGTGTCAACCAAAATGCAAATGTGGAAAATTGTGACAAAACATATTATATCCTAGGTCAAGATTCCATAGGAATCAAAATTAATTGGCCGAGACATGAACAGAGTGATTATGAGCACATTATCCACAAACTAATATTGATATGCATCGTAATTAACCATATGAAACCAGTAAATATATTATGTAAATTCCCATACATTAAAGTAGTACTATCCCAAATAAATATCAAATAATCCTCCTTGTAATGGAGGCTATGATACATTAATTATGAAAACATTAAACAGAATTAATATTCAAATACATAGAATAAGGTTAATATTGACACTGATTGATGAAGGTTGACCGAGTCTAATAGGTTTCATTTGTAATAGGATCGTGTGTCGGTCCTGGGATTCAAACCCAAGTTGTGTGAGCCTAATATCCTAGAGACTTAGCCAAAGGAGTAGTCAAGGTATGTAGGAGCACTTCATATCACACTCAGCATATGTTTATTTTTATTGATATTTTTAGCTTCAAGTGTGTTTTTTTTGGCAAATCACAAATTACCTAATTTATAGACTAAATTACCTGAAATGTATACTTTGGAATATATAGGTTAGATTAATCTTCTTTCTTTTGAAAAGACACTAACAAATATAATTAATCTGATATTCAAAACTTTGATATGGTATTAAATCACAAAAACTCTTAGCAATAAACCAAACTAAATGTGTTACTGGTTCATAGCAGTAAATTGAACTTCTCTGATAACGATCTGAAGGAAGGATCTTACCCGAATGTCAAAGTGCAGTGTTATGTGGAATACATTCCTACTATCTAATAGATACACTGAACACATATAATGCCTAATAATGATAACATTCAAATACCAGTGAATGACAATTACAGCATGGGCCATGTGAAATTGGGCTATTAGCAAACCACAGCAAATTCTTATTTTATTTATGCATTGTATATTACAGGGAAAGTAGAGTTCTTTAACCCTCTCCATTCTGAAGGCAACCGGAGATATCCTAAAGGGCTGTACCTGTGCCTAATCCAGCAGGGAGAGGGTTAATGAGGCATATACAATTTAATTTATCTAAACTTTCAAATGTTTTCCAACAGGTGATACCAGGCTATCTAGATGATCTGGGAGAACGATTTATAAACTGATACTATTTTGGAATGACCAATACTAGGCTATCTAGATGATCTGGAAGAAAGATTTATAAACTGATACTATTTTGGAATGAGATAAATATTGTGATGTAACATTACCAGATTTTTCTTAGATAGTGATAGATACTGTTTATGTGGGTCCTAAGAAGGCAGATTTCAGGTCTTAGTAACAAAAGTTACTAATGTTCATTAAATTACTGACACTAATCTGACCGGGAGACAGCACAGGTTCTCTCTTTGTAATTATCGTAAATTTTGTCTTGTAAATTAAGCCATGGCTGTTGTCTATAGTATAGGTCTATCCCAGCGTTGTCCTAGCCTTGTTAATATCAGGAGGAAAGTGATTACATCCATGTCTATCACTCTGCTCGTCAATGTCAGGATGTGTCCATCACTTGTCTCCATCTCCATGGGTCGTACATTACTTAAATCACTGTCTCTCTATTAACATTGTGGGTGTCTAATGGCACTGACCATTACAATCCATCACCAAATTGCAACATACCATGACATGTGGAAACAGTAATTAACAAATTAGCAAATAGTTGCATGTTTATGGGTGACAAAGTTATGCATGGGTCATGTAGTCAATAAATGCAAGGTTTGCAATAAAAAAAATAAAAAAAATTAACTAAACAATCTTCATATTATTTTCATAATCAAAATGGTTTAACGTTAAACATTTTCTCAAGAAACATGTTAATCAGATTGTTTTTATATTTATTTTAAAATGAAAATGACACAAAGTTAATCTTCGTTAAAATTAAAGTCTTTAGCAATATAATCATGCAAAAGTAATCACTGATATGTCAACACTTATCACATCGAGACACTAATTGGTAATTCTTTTATCAAGAAGCGATACCCAACAAAGTTGTTATATCACCAAACTTATTTCAAAGACAAACACATGGCCTAAACTGGTTCCCTGTTGAACACATGCAGAACCAGAGCTCACCATTTACTATTTTTCAATTGGCAGGAACCAAGTCTGCCACATGGCTTAAGGTCTGCCATCATGGTCACTTGGCCATTAAACCTTATAGGTAATGAAAAGTAAATCAAATTTAGGAGGTGGGGACAGTTCTAACTCAGTGGCCCCTTAAATTGGGTTCTAATTGCATGGCAATGGGGGTTAGTTGTCACAGTGACCTCTAGTGGATGGCGAGAAAAAACATACATAACCTTTGTCAGACATGACCAGATTAAAAGAAAACAACATCTACGCGAATCAACATCCTAAATATGTTTGTAAAACCTGAAATATGAAAGTTTAGTACATCAATGAGAAAATCTAACCAAACATTACTGTATATAGTTCAAGGTTCACTTTCTAGGCTGGACCTAAGAGGAAGAATCTTTATTTTACGTCAGATATATGGATAACAAAAATGTTAGCACTGTAGAGCTATTATTCCACCCATTGTGTTTAATTATTTTCAAGTCCAGAATGAAAGACAAATTTTCTGTGAAGTATTCTTTTTATTATTACATACTGCTCTGTTTCTTTTTTGAATGTGTAACATGTTTTTAGTTTGTGGTAGATTCAATATCATGGTTAACTTCCGCCCTGTGAAATTACCCATAATTACTATATCAGTCTGTACCTGCTGTTGGCTCCAATGAAGGAAAAAAAACTTAAATTAATAATCATAATTACATGTAAAAGTCAATACTTAAAACCTTTCTTGATAAAATATTGAAACTCATATACACTGTAAATATCTTTGAAATATTAATTTATTATCCTGCACTGTATAGAATCTCTAATAAATTATCTCTAAATAAAACAACATTAATGTTACAAACAGATAGAAATTATTATCATAAATTATTAAATCTGGTACATTTATGAAAAAAAATAACTTTAAAAAAATCACATAAATAGAGTTTATTAATCGACTGTCTCTAGATATTGTCTATATCATGCATTTCAAGATAATCTTTGTAGTAGTTATTAGTCAGGCAAAGTAGCATGATACATGAAATATCTCTATACTTGTTGATTCTCATAAACTTACTTAAACTGGATTCTTATTACTGGTTCTATCAGGGTAATTTGGTAAAAGTTTAATAAATACTATGGTATTTTATATGTTTGCACATAATATATGGCAAAATTAGGAATATTTTTAGGAAAAAAACCACAGCAAAAACAGTGTAAATAATGTCCATATTCCACTTTCCATTAGATGATAAATAAAGTTATGTATATTGACAAGTTTATTATTCCTCTCTTTATATTCCCAACTTCTTCCTATTTATTGCAGATTCATACACTTTTAATATTCGTACAGTCTATTCCCAGCTAATGGAACTACTTTGTCAATACTCTTGAGCTGCTATACAGCTTACCTTAAAACTACATATATATTTTTTCCTGTCATCATAGAGCCATAATATTTAGAGACTGCCGGAAAAAAACAGCTAACAAAAATGACCCCCTACTCCACTCTGGAAGAAATAAACACGGCCGTTCTGTGATGTTCTGTTGCCAGGAAAGAGCATGCTGGGAAAGATCACAAATTGAAGTATTTATACATGGTGGTAGCCAAACTATCCAAGAATGGCCAATGTATGTTGTGAACAGACCTATCTGGAGGTACCATGTGGATCTAAACCAATAAATAGCCTGCAGAATGATGACTTTATATTATATGTCATGTAATTGAAAGAACATCTATTATTTGATAGATGTGGTCAGATTGTACTATGTACTTCAACTGTTGAACACATTTTCCTCACAACTAATACTTACATTGTTTTAATATATACTTTTTTTTTATAGCACAGAAAATAATTCTATTACAGCCTGCTTATGGTTGGAGGATAACCTGCAGATATTATGTTACAGTAAGACTCATGACCCATGGCTGATACAGATAAACCAAGGGCAATAACTGCATATCAAGCATAATAACACAAAGCCACATGCCTCTCTGTATATGGAATTGTTCCCCACTCTTAGGAAAGGGTACCAATTAGGGCCCTCGTGGTGGGGTTTGAACTCTGTACCTTAGGCATTGTTGTCCATTGAGTTAACCACAGCATTAATATTCCCTCCCCATCAACCCAATAGATCATACACAGACAAGATAACCATACACTGTCACCATAGTAACAAGAGGAATGGACATATCAAACATAATTTAATGCTAGTGGATACTGTTTTCTTGAAGACTCATTAACAGCATGTTGCAGATAGAGAACCGTCCCAATAAAAGAATCTGACAAGGGGAGTAGGCAGTCCAGATAACCTCCTGTGATAATACTATTACATATGTGGCAGGTGTGACACTCGGGTTATCTCCCCCTAATTCATGTCAACATACTAGGAGGTGTTGATAACATCTGCTCCGTAACCTGACACCATAACCCTCCTTGTAAATAACTTGGAAAAATATGTATTCTGGTAAATTGTGCATCTGGTAAGTTCAACTCATAAGAGGTTTGTTCTACTTGACAAATATTGTCTTGATAGAATACATATTGTGTACAAGGCCATAGCATATCTGGTGCCTCTGCCAGGTAGTTTGCCCCCATCCCAAACATTTATACGTATTAAAGTACAGTGCTGGTGTACCAAGCTCTGTACAGTGTCTGCCTACCAACAAAACATATTAGGTAAGCAACTACACACATACCTCTAAAAATACATTTTCACCGATGATACTGGCAAATTCCTCAAAGCAAAAAGTTTCCTCCTAAATTTAAAATAATCTAAATCTGTGCAAACTTTAAATACTACTTCTTGTATCAATGTTTGACTCAATTCACATAAATGTTTCAGTACACACTGTGTAGGATAGACATTTCTTGGCTTCTATAACAACAATAAAAATGTAATTAATTAGTGCAATTCATATGAGACTAACAAGCCATTTTGAGCATGATGCTATCTTCTTACAACTTATCTTAATGTTTTTCAGTTTTCATCATGACAAACTGATAAACAGTTTAATATTGATGAGATTTATAAATGAAGAAACAAGAGCAATTTATTAGGTGGCTTTATCTAAATTCCATTAGGCAACTGCTCCCACACATGACAATTGTAAGTGGTATTTTGACAATTCTCCAAGTGCAGGCGTTCTGCAGACAAAGCATCCACAGATGCTGGTGTCATTTTCCATGCAAACGAGAGGTAAACCTCTTGCATATTTAAGCTCAATTCTTTGCAATATTTTGGTGATATGTAGAAGTAAATTATTGAATTTCTCTCTGAAGGGCTATATTATACCATCGGGCATCTTCAGTTGCCACCAGCATCCCTATCATACATATTTATGCTCAGTTCTACATTAGTCAGTTAATTTGGTGCTTAACGTCGCAGCGGGAATCTTTCGCCCACACGCGACAACAGTTCTACATGACCTTGATGATAAGTATGAGTCCATTACTGACTTTCCATCATAACGTAATAATAATTACACAGGCCATCTCCAGTTGTCACCATCAGAATGCTTGATTCCTCATTCAATGACAATGCCCTACAGCCAGAAAGCAAGCTTTCTGTTTGAGATCACCAGTGGAAGAGCTACCAAATGTATTTCTCCCCGCTGTGACGGCTGCACCAGGGATGCATGCAGCAACGTTATTACGCCGACGCCACTGATGGCAGGTATTGTCCTTACACCAGACATCTACCACGTCTACAACAGGTAGAGTGATGCTGGGATCCTGCCAAGGTCATACGAGTCTTTGCCTGTTGTCATGTAGATGGTTGTGCAACATTGCACGGCTGGAAGGACATACTCAGCTGGAAGGACATTGGAAGGACATACTCAGCTGGAAGGACATACTCAGCTGGAAGGACATTGGAAGGACATACTCAGCTGGAAGGACATACTCGCTACCACAGGGGATGGGTTTGAATTGTCTGCAGGAATAATAGTTTGTGTCACAGACCATATTGTCATCTAAATGGTGCTAGTCAATACATTCAGCATGAACAGTAAAGCAAGTCTACACTTGTGGAATATAAAGCTTTCTAGTGGTTCCTTTCATATAATTAAATCATGGCTCGCTATTATTTATAATACGATTCAGTAGGATTACTGATGCACTTCAACCTTCTGAGACGTTCTTCGGTGAAATATCATGGCTGCATATATTCCCAAGCTAATATTAATAATATATTTTTTTAATGTTAAATTTGTAATAATGAATAGTGAGAACATTCGCAATATTAACCCTTTTCTAGCTGGAGACAACCATAAATGCCATATAGAGCAGCAATTAGTTATACTCCGTTCAGTATGAGCTAGATAAGGAAACCAGAGATGATATAAAACAGCATTGTTTTCTAAATACAGTTTCAGCAAGTTTTAAGGCTCAACATCACTATCTTTTTATCTTGAAACATATCATCCACAATTATTACTTTTATTTCATGGAAATGATGTCAATGAATGACTTTTAATGCTGACAAAATCTTGGAACCTGCCATTTCAAGATCAAAATATGATAAAGTCCTCCTTTGTAATCAATACATTTGTGTTTCCACAACCTTGATATACCGAGCAGATAAATTATTGTGCAGCTCCCATTTGTCAGGTCATATGACTAATTATACGTTTGAGTATGTAAAAAAAAAGAAGGATTCTTTGTGGGGAAACTAGAAATGTATCCCATTTGAAAGATAAAACTGATTTCTTCACTTACTTATATAATTTATTACTGTGTTTAAAAGAACAATAGAAGAAAAACATAAAACCATAATGGCGTTGTTTATTTATTCAAAGTTTGAACTGAAGAAGACTCTTTTGTGAGTCACTTTGTTTTCTAAGTAAATAAGAATTCAAGGCTGGAGTCTTTAAATGATAACATGGGCTGTGAGATGAGGCTATTACATTTCCTTGTACTCACGAAGACAAAGACCCCATTATCTGCAATGAGGTAACATAAACAAGTTTAAGAACAAGATACTAAAACTTGGTTTCTGGCTTTTTGTTTTGCATGACAAATGCTTAGATGATGAATTATTGTTTTACGGCACAGCAGGAATACGACTACAACCACAAATGCTTAGAAGAACTGGGTAAAAGTTTTAAGAACTAAATGCTAAGTGCAGAACAATGAAATTAGAGGAGCAACAGATTTAACTAAAATGTGCATTACTAGGAACACCTTCAAAGAACAAGGCAGCATTATACAAGATAGTTGTTTTAATTCATTGGAAACACAATCTCATCATTAAATCCCAACCGTCCTTGTAGCATAAAATTGAGGAAAAAACCCAATGACTTTCATAATACTGTGGACCTTCAGTGAACAAATCCAATACAACCTGACATATTTCATAGACAAAAATTTTAATATTATTTTCATTGATATTTTACTTCTTAACACGTAATATACTGTATATAATATATGTACAAATATGTTTTCCTAATGACAACTTGCACTTCTTGGCTCTCACTTGTCTTAACAGGTAAATCTGTATTATCCGTCAAAAACAACCCACATCAAAGCCACATCAAAGCCACATCAAAGCACAAACTCACGTTTTTAAGAGAGACTCATATTTTGTGAGTATCATCGTGTAATGAGTTTAGTTTTTAACAGTAGGTCGTCACGTACGGGTGAAAGATTCCCACTGTGATGTAAAACAATAATTCACTCATTCTTAATGGTAGGACATTCAGGTTAGTGGCCTCTTTTAATCACAGTTTTAATTTTCTATTTTTAAAAATAGATCCATTTGTTTGAAAATTTCTGGCAATGATCATTAAGCTTCTTCAATCAAATCTCCAACCCCACCCCTCTCCCAACTAACAAGCATATTGAAGAATAATAATGATGATTATGATAATGATAATAATGATAATAATATTGATGATAATAATAATAATAATTATTATTATTATTATTATTAATAAAAAAAATATTTAAATTTGGGTTTAGAGTCACTTTCAAGATTCTTTCACTTATATCACAACTTGTCAGTTTAGGGCAGGAGGAAACCCGCAACAT
>JAUTBT010042278.1:0-35763 GCA_032361225.1 Lepetodrilus schrolli | reverse complement strand
CCCGGGGCGGGATTTGAACCTGGAACCTTTGGCTCCGAAGTCCAACTGTTCTACCACTGCGCTACCACCCGCCCCCATGCATCTTTATTCTACCGTGGAGCGGTCAAAACTAAATTGAAGATACAAAAGTGATGACATGTATGCAAAATGAATGTACTTTGCATTATTAGCCCCAATTCGGTCCAAAACTAGCATCTATAGCTACTAGTGTTTGTTCGCCTTGAAACCTTAAAAAACATGAAAAGCATAAGTGCGTATTGTTACTATGCGTTAAATCATTGCGTGCGCATCACATGTATATTTACTCCGGATGTAAATTTGCTTACGTGTGTAAATGTGTTTGCATGACATGTATACACACGTGTGTATATTTACACACATTTGTAAATTTGCATACCTATGCAAAAGCGCGCATGCGAATGGGGTATAAGTCGGACGTATGGAAATAAAACTCAAGATCTGAATGGCAATACATTCGTTGTTTCGAGGTTTCAGGGGAACATATTTCTTTTATAGAAAAACGAATGTAAAACTTAATATACATATTTGTACAGTCAGATAACCAGAGGTTCATTTATAGTATTTGTGCCAGATTGTTAATTTATACTGATCTGATACTGTAATAAAATCTAAATACAGCAAATGAAATTAGACTATATACTATACGTTAAATGTCGCGCATATATACTAGTACGTGGAGACAGACACGCAAAGCATGTGTATACGTACACATGGAAACAGCCTAAGTGGATGTATTTAAATAATAATCTCAGAAAGAATATAAGTATAAGAATATAATTACACTCAATACAGTATATTTAAAAATTAAATTATCATGGATTGTTGGCACCCATTGGCATTTGATTTAATCAACGAGTTAATGCAACGTGTTGTCACATTATAAGTAATCATATTACATGTACATGGCTAATTACTGGATAAATAAACGACTATCCACAGGAATTTGAATAATTATAATAAAATTATATATATATGCTAAACCACAAAATAAAACTATGTTTCCAGCTAGGTTTATTCATTAATTCTGGTGTGTTTCAACATCTTCTGAAAATGTATGTGTGTCTAATTCAGATTACTTTCCGTTGCTAATTCCGTCCTAATAGTTACTCAGATGACCCTCTATCACGACCACATTTAGAATAGTATATCTACTTTATTTTATGTTATATTCACCTATATGATGCTTTGTTCAGGCTAAATTTTATCCACTGTGTTACGCGTGGATCCGATGTATTTAGATTGAACAGACAGCCGTGGGCCTACCGCGAAGCACAGAAAGTAAATTGAAGGGAAGTCACTCTAAATTCTTAATCTATGCACATTGAGCCTCGTTATCGCCTGTCAATGGCTGCCGCGTGATAAAAGGAGAATGGTTTGTTACATTAAAATTATTATATTGAATAATTAGAATAACCCACTCGATACGAGTGGTTACGGAAACTATGTCTCGCGTGAAATTAATGTTCAAAGTTCCTCGCTGAAGCTCAGAACTGCGAACATTATTTCACTCGGGACATATTTTCCGTAATCACTCGTAATACGAGTCGTCTCGTGGGTTAATCTCTAATTAACTAATTATGTATAGCTCTCAACCAAATCCGAACTGCCTGAATTATTTCAGTTAATACAAATGTACAAGATGTTGCCGTTAAACAAATATAATAGTGTACGTGTTTCGTACAGACATTAACTACTAACTCATCATTGTTTTCAGTATATATAGAGCAGTTGTTGGGCGTAGAAGGAATAGGGTCCGGAAGATCACCATTAAACAGGAACCCATGGGGTATGTTTGTTTCTTTGCTTATTTCATCTTCATAATCGTCATAATCATCATATTAGGATACGTTCTTTGTATAGTAGACCTACAACATATAGATGTTATGTTTCAACAGATGCAATGCATACTCATTATTGCTTAGATTATCTAAAATATAGATTTAATGTTACGTGAACGTGAGTGAAACAGCAAATTCATATTTTATAAACCTAAAGAACTGATGATCCTACACCACGTAGTCATTGATATCCTTCCAAATGATCTGTTATCAACAAATCAGCTCACTTTCCTGGCAGTAAGTTTGTTTATTTAGGCCTACATAGACTGGGGAGTGTGCAACCCAAGCAGCCGTTCAAGGCACTACATGTCCATCTCATCCTTCCGGGTACCCATTCTCTGTTGGGTGAACATGTATCTATAGAATCGATTGACATGAACTATGAATATTATTTTTAGCAACACATTTTTAAAGACATCATTTCCTATTTCAGTGGTTACCATGGTTACATTTACTTTATTTAATTTCAGGGATTCCGTCCACACGGAGTCTGACCGTGGTGGACACTTCCGGTGGGTAAGTATTGTTTTGAAATTTTACATTATAAATGTATTATCTATATTATGTATAGGTCTAAAACACATTTCCAAACTTTTTATTATTAATTTATAGGGACTCAATGTAATTAGTGTAATTAATTAAAAAGTAAAGATATTTCTAGAATAGTAAAACATCTGGAAATACATCGTACTTGTCGGGGAAAGGCCCTTGTTAGTAATTGTCAGCTGGACCCGAGAAGGGGTGCGTATTATTCACAGTAACTAAATATTTTCCCAGATTTCTTTACTTGAGAAAGGGTAGCATACTATACATGATAGCGTATTATACACGGAAAGTTAAGGTATGGTAGCTAATGGCTAAACAGATATATTATTTTTATCAATAGTGCAAAAATTACGATTTTTGGGAGCTTCATAGTACAAAATAACAAATACAAGATATTTTGTCATTACATAATTTATTTAGCCAAATAAGAGCGTTAGAAAGTCACTCAATCTCTTTGTTTTTATGCACCATGAAAGATAACAGTATTTTAGCCTGGATGCTAATTGACTTCACCAATAGCTATGCTCATGCTTGACCTTACGTAGTAAATAACGTGAAAGTAGGGAATAAACTTGAGTGTATATGTTTATTTAAACATGTAAACAAACGCTGTGTAAATAGCTGGTAAACTAACAAACCTACCGGTGCTCACAGGTTTACTGAAATTTGCAACATTCAGCACTACGGATGTTGTGGGTTTCCTTCTGCCTAAAACTGACAAGCCGTGAAAAGGTAGGTGAAAGAATCTTGAAAGCGACTCTAAACCCCAATTTAAACCACAATGTAGGGTTGTGTCGATGGTTGTGCCGTCTGAATTATCCCCGCTTGTTTGAGCTGTCACCTCAATCTTTCAATGCAACCGAGCGATTATTAGAACACATGTGAAATATATCGAGGTGTTATGTTAAGGTATATTTGTAAGTAATAATTAATATATTTATTATCAAATTTCTTTCTTCCATTTCCATTCTTCAGTTCTGTGTACGACTGGTCCGGAGATTCCGGGTGAAACCAAGAGTGAAGCCTTCAGCCGGGTCTCCAGTGTCCTCGGGACCTCCGGAAGATACGGAGGCTGGACCCTCACAAGATCCTGAGATTCCATCCCCGGAGGGGTCGTCCTCTACCAGATTTAGCGAGCAGGGGTCTTTACGGTACTGCTCAATATCTCCTATGGCGGAGGATGGCCCCCCAGTTTCCCAGCAATGCCCCGAAAAGCAGAACTCACAATATTTTGACAACTTTTCTTACGAGTCGAAAATGTGTGGGCCCTGCTGTTCGACATATTGCTCTAAAGGGAGGCTGGAGAAGGTAGGTGGGTGTGCCGCCATCTGTGGACCTTCTATCTGCTTTTGTCTCTTCTGGTGAGTCAGATGCAGAGAGGAGGTTCAAGGTCATGCAATGATACTAGAGCACAGGAATAGTTGTTCCCACAGTTTGCACGGTGTATTGAATTCATTCCTGCAGCGTTGTGTCACAACAGGAATAATTCCAATACACCGAGCCAGCTGTACTCTAGCGTCTTTGCATGTCCTTGCTGTGGGTATAGCCATGGCATACCCATTTTCCGTAGTATGAACAGTCCTGCCATGCTGTCAACAGTCCTGTCATAACAAGAACAGTCCTGATCAATGGTGGTGTATACATGCAGAATGTATAAATTCACGTATTATGGGAGTGGGAATGGTATATGGACATGAACATTCCTGTAGTATGAACAGTCCTGTAATATGAACAGTACTGTAACATGAACAGTCCTGTAATATGAACAGTAATACGAACAGTCCTGTAGTATGAACAGTAATACGAACCGTCCTGTAATATGAAACGTCCTGTAACATGAACAGTCCTGCTATGTCATGAACAGTTCTGCCATAACATATCGACAGGGCATGCTACTACTAGAAGAGGGTATGAGGTAGGTATACCCACAGTTTTGACTCGGCGCATCAAATTTATACCAACATTTTTGTTGTGAGAACTGTTTAGGCTTTGTACAATTGAACATATATACTTCAATTTTAACCAAAACCTTTTGGCTTATTTTTCATGCTTTTCATTTTAAAATATCTATTGTATAGTAAACTATTTGTCATAGCATATAGGTGAAAGATTCCCGCTGAAACATAAAGCAATAACACACTTCAGGCTCTGACCGCAGAACCGTCACAACAAACCTGTGGGAATAGATCTGTCATATTTTACTGTCAAACTATAAAGGAACGCATACCATAATTATAATGCATTGTTTTCTTTCAAAGAGAGGCAACTTATGACTAGTAATACCATTAAACGATCTAAAAAGCAATATAATATTGCCCATGCATTTTCTCGCGTATATTCTGTAATTTCATTACAATTACTTAACTCAGTTTTGAGATACTGTAAATCAGGAAATTAATGCGTCCCTAATTTAATGCGACCTCAAGAAATTAGATATAAATGCGACAATTAAATGCAATCGACCAGGCCTCTATTCATATTTTTTCCCGGACCTACCTATCATTATTTCCCATAATGCGTAGGAATTAAATGCGACCACAAGCCAATCGCATTTTCGCATTAATATCATGCTCGCATTAATTTCCTGATTTACAGTATACTTAATTAGTTTTAATTATTTTATATAGGCCATTCATATGTCTAAATGACGTATGTTTGTGTCTGCGATATTTGAAAGAAAACTACGAGGGAGGTTATCGTCAAGAAAGTACTTGTTTTGGATAATGAAGGACATTTTAATTAATTTGTTATTTTAATGTACTACTTAGTATTCTAAATCTGACAACTGTTTTCCTTCTACAAGAATAAACGTAGAAGCTATCTTAACGCGTAAACATAAGAAAATCACAACACATGGAATATTCCTTGGGGATATTATGGTAATATGATACATCTTAAATCACAGCAATTGTGTTACCTCACACGTGGCAATCTTATGAGAGAAAATACCACAAGCATGTCTTAGTAAATGTAACCCAACAACTTTTCCTCCACGACAATGCCTGGAGTGAATGTTACGGAGGAAGAGAAGGTCTACTTCGTCGCTGCCCACGGCATTCCTGCGGCCACGTGGTGGGTCATTCTCGGCCTTGTACAGAACGTGCGAATGTATGTCGTGCTAATATTGATGTTATGATTGATAAACACGAGACTCACGGATAATGCATCTCCTGCTGGAGCCTGGCTGAGACCACCCCGGACAGCATCTCCTTTTGAATCTGCTGGGCCCCGGACACGTGTTCTGTCTGGAAAATACAATAGTAGGCGTACTCTCTAGGTCTGGGCACATATTCATGAAGCTCTGGTGTCCACTACGAACGATACCCTTTCGTGAAGCTCTCTTATCCACAAAGAGCAGAGTACTCTTTCATAAAGCTGTCGTGCTATATCTTCATTAACCTATAGTATCCACTAAGAAACCACGGTACCCTTTCATGAAGCTCCCGTATCCACCAAGAGCAGCAGTGTTTCCTGAAGCTCTCGTATCCACTAAGAGAGCATGGCACCATTTCGAGAAGCTCTCATATCCCCTAAGAGACCATTGCCTAACGTTGCGGAACATTTTTGAATACGCTCTCAAGCGCAACAGATTTTTGCACCGAATCTCAATGCAAAATTTGAGTTGGGCATGAATTCGTGCTCAAAATAATGTCGTAACCTTGGCGCCTGGAAACTCTCGGGTCAAGTAAAAGACCACAGCGCCATAGATGATCATTGTTAGACCGAAATGCATGGTCTCAATGAATACGGAAGCTTCGTCAAAGGCCCCTGTGGTTCATTGTAGTAAAAGCTACCGAGGAAACCATTCATGAAGCTAATGTTGGGTACTAACGATTGTCTATATCTCATGGTTACTTCTGATGTAAAATAGCTGTGGCATAACTAATACTATTATTCAGTGGAGAAAGCTGTTTAATAAAACCCAATAGCTACATAACATAACTCATATGTATATACTCATTGTGAAAAAAAACGAATAATACTATGATTTGACTATTGCAACCAAACAATCTGAAGTGAGGATTTCCATTAACAATATATATATATACAACACTAATCTTACTTTTAATATGTATATAAAATAAACTATATGTAAAACATGGATTATTACCATTTGACGTGATGTGTAAAACATAAGAACAAGAAACAGAATAGAATCCTTTATATAAAAAAAACCTGGTAGGGCAATGCAAGTATATTAGCGCGTATTAAATACGCCTTCGCGATAGTCGCCAACTATACGCGCAATATATTATATTACCTTGTAGTTATATAACATTCAAGTAAAATGTGAAATCCCTTTGATTTTTGAATTGGTGTCAACAAAACTGTTCGCAGTCTTCTGACGCTCTGACATGACACAGCACACAACGCATTTAACTCTAAGAGATATTTCGATATAGTGCCACCAGATTAATTCGAAAACACTTTCCACTGGTAAAATATATATTGCATTAACCTTCAATAGCGTTAATAGTTCTTAAATATAGTTGAATAATTAAATGATGGGAATGCCACACGATTCTTTACTTCCAACACCTTTCTTCGTAAATCGTCCTTGAAGCGTTATCATATTACATGGATTTGTATTTACCTGATGTAACGACGAAAACTGATTTTATATTTACCAGTAATAATACCTTATACTGAGTTTAAAATGACTTCATTAATTAAAATAACGTGTGATATCAGATCATTCAATGGTCGTTGTGTTGTTTTTTTCAATATTCATTTGAACGTAAACAAAAGTATATCATGAGGCCGTATTTAATTTCATCTTAGCATGTTACGTACTGAATTATGTTGCTAAACATTATTGAAAATATCTAGTTGGAATAAACTGTTTTTCTTTTACCTAACCAGCTTCTAAATTGCACACACAAAAATATGATCTATGCTGCGCAACATTGTATTACGTACAACATTGTATTAAGTACAACATTATATTAAGTACAACATTAGTTTGGAACAAGTTTTTCTTCTTTTAGCTATTCTACTTGTGATCGAAAACAGAAAAATCCTACAAGAAACATTAATAGTTGCTTCGTCATGTTATGTATATAAAACACATTCGTCTGAATGTAACTGATTTTATCCCGGTTTTTCACCAGACACATTTCATGTATTTCCTGTCCAATGCTCTAAGCACCGGGAAATACTTGAAACACAGTCTTGTAAGCAGTCTTATACAAAACGTATGCCGATGAAATAGCTATAGTCATGCTGGCAGTTTGTTTATCTAATTCAGACATACAGAGATTTATAAGCAACTACATGACCTGAAGGGTGGATTTGTATATGCACGTTCCTAGTCTCTTCAAGTAACAGGGGCAGACAACCGGTTGCCATTCATATTTAGGAACTTAAAAAAATTACGATAAACACTAACCTATTATATATGAGATTTACCGTTATTAAGATGCTAAATTAGGAATTCTTTTTTTTTATGTAATGGAAAAAACCAACACGCCCTCTCTTTAATCCAGGAAAGCCATTTAGCTCCTGCATGGCAGAAATACAATTACATTTGTTATTATTTACAATGGTTTACATAATGTGGTGGTTGCCTCATTAATCTCCCCTCCCCCTCTCTCTCTCTCTCACTCTCTCTCACTCGCTCTGTCTCTCTCTCTCTGTCTCTCTATCGCTCTCACTTTGTCTCTCCCTCTCTCTGTCTCTCTCGCTCACTCTCTCTCTCTCTCACTCTCTCTCACTCGCTCTGTCTCTCTCTCTCTGTCTCTCTATCGCTCTCACTTTCTCTCTCCCTCTCTCTGTCTCTCTCGCTCACTGTCGCTCTCTCTCTCTCTCTCTCTCTCTCTCTCTCTCTCTCTCTCTCTCTCTCTCTCTCTCTCTCTCTCTCTCTCTCTCTCCCTCTCTCTCTTTCCACAAGGAATACAAATTAAAAAAATTAAGAGGCAGACAGAAATACCTCGAATGTTAGAATGTGAAACAAAGGTCCGTATATTTCACAATTCAGTGGAAATAAAATACAATAAGCACCGAATCAGTAATAAAGATGCTATAAGCTGTATCATATTGTAATCTACCAATGAATCTTCACAATTACGAGTCTATAGCTGTAATCATATCAATGTTATCTGACAGTTTCAACGTAAAAGTACAGAACGGGAGTATTAACGTACAAAGGAATTGACTATCCGCAGATGAAGATTCAATATAAATTGAACTCTTATGATTATTACACAGGCAGATATACATAGTTTTTCAGATAGTGTTTCTAGGAACCAGTTACAGCTTACTGTTCCCAGATTACCGACAGCAACATACGGAGACAATACGTTCAAGGATTCCAAATTAAAGAGCTGCCTGTTTTCAAATCTAATGTATATTTTAAGAATAAATGACCATATCTCAGTTGCTCCTTGAAAAATAGCGCCTTTTCAAATCAATATTTTATCATTATTATTATATTATTATTATTATTATTACATACATATGTAACTTTGCTAATGGCAATTATACATACATAATATTGTGCTATATCTGAGGGGCATGAAGCGGTTCTAGCTACGGTTCTTGTGAAGTCTTGCCATTGTTACCACATTAGCTACAATTGCAGGTACGGTATACCATATCCAGCATATCCTATACCAGAACACAAATATAGAACCTGTGGAAACGCAAGTGTATTTTGATTCGGACCAATAATTATTCCACTTCATTGTGCTTCATTTTACATGTTCACCGGAAGCAATGAAGTGAGATTCAGTATTAATTGTGGACCGTGTGGATCGGAATATATAATATAGAAATCATTGCCCTGATGCGAATACTGCAACATAGGCATAACTTGTGCCACAGCAAGATGTTCTTTTCACTTGCTGCATTACAGTAATGTATGTTGTATACTACCATGCGAAATACAGATTGCTGCAAATAGAGACGACACAATTCAGTTAACTCTCGCCTAATAATACATCAGACACGTCACTTTTTTAATGAAACACTTCAGAACAAATGCAAGTTTCCATCAGCACTGCCATTCAAATTTATCTCCCTGAAGATTGCAGATAACTTGATGCAATTCCAACGTGGAAACAAACAGAATAAGCGAAATATACAGTCAAGGTGACTCACAGACAAATATTACTATCAAAGAAAACATGTCCATTTGCAGACATATAATGTATGAAATGATAATATAGTTTAATAATACATTCTGCATGGTGTTACATATTGCGTGTTTGGTTTTCTTTGGATTACTCTCTATTTCTCTCTCTCTCTTTCTCTCTCTCCCCTCTCTCTTCCTCTCTCTCTTTCTCTCTCTCTCCCCCCCCCTCTCTCTCACACACACATACACTTTTTCTATCTGTCTCCTACTCTCTAACGCGTTCGCTATCTCGGATTCTCTCTCGCGCGCTCTCTCTCTCTATCTCTATCTCTCTCACATACTCTCTCTCTTTCTCGCATTCTCTCTATCCAACCCACTCCACCCACAGTCTCTCTCATTAATAACATACAGATCATTGTTCTCACTTAAGTACATAGCAAGTTTCTTAACTTACTGAAGAAGTAACATCAAACACTCTCAAGTTATACAGAACTGTCATGTCGCCACTCGTGCATATTGAACACTTACGCCCCCAAAATAACAAATCTCCTAAACAAATAACGCACACCAACAGTGAATAGAAACATCATGGAATTCAACGGCAATTAGCTTCAGACATCATGGATCATAAGACTCGTGTTATTCCGACACTCTTTAGTCTATGTGCTGAGAGAAACCTGGGTGTGTGAATTCTATGAATAGTTCTGTGAAGAATGTACAGATTGCAACCAGAGCTATCTTGAGAAATGAGCGAATGTAAATATTTATAATCTCATCTCCAAGTCCCACGATTATGCCGTATGTGTGGCCTAGTTGCTAGTTGCTTGCTCTTCAGATCAGAAAGTATGAATGTATGTGTGTGTGTGTGTGTGTATGTATGTATGTACGTGTGTATGTGTGTGTGTGTGTGTGTGTGTGTGTGTGTGTGTGTGTGTGTGTGTGTGTGTGTGTGTGTGTGTGTGTGTGTGTGTGAATGCAGAGGCTGATAATTTCGACATGATTTCTTTTCGAAAATAGTGATAATTGCGCCTAGAATTTATAAGCAATACTTTTGGCGAAATTTAATTCGATGTGACTGCTACGAATGCAGTGAACTTTTGTCATATATTTTGTCATCTCTTTCTACATACTTACTTCATACTTTCATAGTTACGAGTATTACCAATATGTTGCACATGCATGTTGTTTAAAGATGTAATTAATAAATTACGTTTAACATTCCCGCTGGTAAACTACCTCGAAAATAGTATTAAAGCAATTAATGTATCTATATGTAGCATTTGCCCTTTGTAATTGAGATGTCTAAGCGAAATTTTGATTCCGTCTGTCTTCGTTTCACATGTATGCGTCTGGTATACTTAATACATAATCCAATTTCACTCTCACGAGTTTAATTAATGTCTAAATCAGAGCGGTCCGAGATATACCTGAATACACACGGTGTTGGTGTTAATGTGAGTACCAGTATGCTCCAGATTGATCCAGCTAATATAACATTTCCCAATCTGGCTAAATCCGTTGATCTTCTACATGTAGTTATCATATGATACCCATGCTATCCAACGCGGACTGTTATCGTAGTCCATCATAATACGAATTAATCTTAAACTACATCACTCCTAGCACCACCGTACGTCATCAGCTTACACTACAACAACGACCACTAGGTCTAATATACTAGTAACGAATCTATATGCAGTTTCCTCCCACTCATCGGATGAGGGAACAATACTAATATTATCTATTTCTTCCATTGATTAGACATGTTGAACATATTTATTCTACAAATCATGGCCATATATTACTTGAAAATTTATCCGAACACTATCTTTATCATTCACATCATGGTCATAAAGCACTAACTAACCAACGCAGTTGAAGTCAAATTATCCTACACATTATGAGTACATCATTATCACACACAACTAACTAATCTAGTTAGTTTTCTGCTACACATCATGATCGCATGCCACTAACTAACCAATCAATCTAGCTATTTAAAAGTCAGATTTCTCTTATAAACTATCATCAATAATTCTTTGAAACATAAGCGTGTACATAATGATAAACATATCAAATTTCATCTAATAATATTTCTATCTATATTGTCCAAAATTAATCAGTATTCAATATACAGTTCAAGAACGGTGCTTGTCACTTTAAATTAGTATAAATGAGCTAACCATCAGGTGACATTCTTCGAAATAATTCGACAATCCAAATCACCAGACTACAAAACCAATTCATAATGTTCCCAGATTGTATCCCATACAGTCTAGGTAAACCCTAAGACGGAAAACAGCAGATTAGGATGCGTTGAAGACTAGGATGAACTGTCTGTACATCCTGTATGTTCTAGTCTTCAAGGCATCACTTGGAAAACAGGCATAAAACTCGATTTCACCCAGCATTTAAAGGCATACAATCACGGGTTTGCTTAAATATTTCATGGTCAAACGTATTTTTACTTGAAAGTATGTACATTTGATGTGTCTACACAAGTATATTGGATAACCAGCTACATTTCCGCATATTCTACTGGTTTTCAATATTTTCATATTTTCATATTTTAAAATATGTATAGTTACATAACTTCACTGGTACCAGTAGTCGTGAAAGGTTCTTTTGACCGTGTTAAAAAATTAGAGTTATCCCCCTTATATTAGTCTATTAGACTATAGAAAATTGAGATATTTCAGTACATTACCAACTGATTATTCGGGTTTTATCGGAAATGTAAACTGCAATGGAATTTTACTTATCCAACAGCGGTGAAAAGATATTTGGAGGTACACAAGCGATTCATGCAAAGTGCATGTTCTTTGCATTTTAACTCCAATTTGTTCCAAAACTACAACTTAATCTGTGATTGCTTGCCTTTAAACATGTAACTTGTTGTACCACGTCAGAACATTGCTGGCCAATATTCCATACACGATCTCTGAAATAGCGAGGAACAAATTTGGATGCGTCGAAGATTAGCTAGGATGAACCATTGGTAGATCATAGTCTTCAATGCATCCAGAAAACTGACATAAAACTCAATTTCACCCACAGCATCTAAACATGTACCTCCATGTGGCGGTGTATTGCGGCCAGTAGAACCGTAAATCACTCTTTTTATATCATAGGCGTGCATGTTCTGTCAGCACAACGATATAGGATATAGTTATCTTTTAAGATACACCAACACTTCCTATATAATAGCGGAACCTTTCCTCAGAAGCTGCATGAAAGCTTTTACAAGTAGTGTTTTGATATATATACATGCATTTTTATATCCGGCTCTATTTATCTCTAACATAATAGTATGCAATTCAATTGTACTTGTTGTGATATCTGCACTATTATGATCGTCTTGGTCGTCTAGATTCTATACATGCAGCCAAAAGGAAGCTATTTAGTTAACAGTTGCATTGTTTTTCGATGTACTGCAGTATAATCAATTCCGTTTACTGAAGACTGTATTCCTTTACTAATATTCCTTTACTGAAGCCTAGCTATACATATACTTCAGATTAGGCCTATACTGAAGCCTTTGCCCCCGTTCCACAGAACACTCGCAGCGCTACGAGAATCGTAACTCCTTAGCAACTCCATGTTAACGGACAGGAGTTACGACTCTCGTAGCGTAACGGTTGTTCTGTGGCACGGGCCCTACTGCAGACTATGCCTATATTGAAGACTATTCCTATACTGATATACCTCATATCATGCCTAAACTGAAGACTATGTATATACTGCAGACTATGCCTATATTTAAGACTATTTATATGCTGAATGCTATGTCTATACAGAAGACTATTCCTATACTGATATACCTCATATCATGCCAATACTGAAGACTATGTATATACTGCAGACTATGCCTATATTTAAGACTATTTATATGCTGAATACTATGTCTATATAGAAGACAATTCCTATACTGATATACCTCATATCATGTCTGTACTGAAGACCATATGTATATGCCTATACTGACATACTGCAGACTATTCCTATTCTGAAGACTATGTCTATTCTGGACTATGCTAATACTGAAGACGATGCATATACTGGAGACCATCCCTTACCCTGTTGGAGCGTCCGACTGAATCTGACTTCGTCTACGTGACTGCCGTCGTCGTCCCTGGCCCAGATGGAGCACGGCGAGAAGGAGGACGCACCCCACCAGCACACACTTCCACTCCCTCATGTTCTTCTGGCAACTTTCAACAAGCAACCAGCTCCCAAACGAACATGGGAAATCCCTGCTACTCGGTCTATACCTCAGTCCCAAGAGTTCCGCATGTACAGATGTAACAAACAAGTGTTTGGTGTAGTTCCCCCCCTTCCGTATAAATCAGTGCCTAAATCAGCACCTGTACGCAGTTGAAGGAACCGTTCAAGCAGCAGTGACAAATTGGCCGTCAAATATGCTTTCTGCACCGTTGGTGTCAGAACTCGCGCTCCCTCGGTGTAGTTGGAAATGAGGCGTTTTAATTCACGGGAAAGTTCCCCCACCGCCGATAACACCACTCCGTTTCCCCTGGCTCCGAGTAAGTAAACTTTCTGGACAGGAGTCTGTGCTTTCTCTCTCTCTCTTATCAAAGATGAACCTTGCACAGAAGCTGCATGCACGCTTTTACAAGTCGTCGTTTTTCGGAAATACAGCGTTGGATTGTTCTGCTAGCTCAGAATGCCCCGTGGCTGGTTCCCTTAAATCACAGGCTTCTACTAGTACCGACTCCTACCCCCTTGCCCTGAATAGCCCAGTCGACCGGCTTCCCCCCACATGGGCTAGATTAACTGATAAACGACTCCTGGGTATGGCACATTATGTCAACAGAGACCGGGTCCCCAAACCTCAAGAGGAATGTGGGAAGGAAATTTGGAAGCGGGGATAAATAACGAAGAAATTACATTTTGTTCTTTATTTCGGATAACGAGTGGATCTATTCAGCGACCAACTGATTTGTACAACCTCAGATTGGCACATGCTGAAAATGTTTGAATACTAGTAATACATGAAAATGGGACCAAGCAGTGAACCTTGACGAACGCCAAACATGAATTGAATATTTGCTGAGGCGTGTCCACCAATGCAGACGGATTGATTAACTTGGAAGCTATTTCAAGTTATATATATACATTTATAGGTTTTGGAACTATAGCAAAATGAATCAGGACTTGACGAAATACAGCACTCTTTAATGACATCTAAGTTTATAAACAAAGCAATAGCTTCACATAATTAATTCAGTCCTCTGATTTAAATTAGTAGAGACAGTTTTAATGTAGGCCGCGCTACCTACGAGAAACGCCATATAGTATTCAAATTTAAAAGCTGATTTTTATAAAGCATATTTGTACAGTTTTCGTACATAAGGGTTTTAATTCTAAGGTGAGGTATATAGCACATCTCAGCCAGAATACTTATGAAATACCGAGATCGAATGCTAAAATGTATGTTTCTACTACAAAAACATTTTTTATATGAAGGTTTTATATAATCATTTAGATTTTGCTTCCTCCTTTTTCTCTGTGGCACGTTTTCTCTCTGTGCAGTTTAGTTTATCCCTAACGGCTATAATTACCAAGCACATTAGGTCCTTTGTAAATCTGTGAAATGCTCCAGATGTACGCTACTAAAATTGTTGTGGACATTTAAATCCAAATTTCAAATGATAATTAGTGCATTGTAATCTGTCCATTTAAGTACATCGAAATTACGAGAAATTCTGCCTGATATGTAGCTGACACATGCATAATACATATGGAGCATAACCACACATTCCCAGATCGGAACAATACGGGGCATCCATTCGATATCCCCATTATTGGGTGCATATTATTTTAACCCATTTTAATTTTAAATTAATTTTAAGTTAAACATATTTTATTAATCAAAATTGAAAATATGATTGTGAAAAAATGTTATCCAACATGAAATCCGCTCCTGTCTATTTACATAAGTAATGCACACCCATTACGATGTAATAAAGAATTGTTTACAGTAAAAACATTTTAACCTGTAAACAACATAATTGCTCTGTTATACATGCCATTCCAAACATGTATATGGTACCATGACTTGATGACTAGACAACTTAATAGTTGTATTATTGTAATGTCTGTAATTTACAAACGGAAAATGCGACAATATCGTACCTTAGCGTGATGAGATCTGAAGAATTAACAATTATATACGCAATTAAATCTAAGTATACTACGGGAGAGCGTCAACAATATAATTAAAGCACATAAAAACAGCAAAAGAACAAAAGAAAAAATAACAAGCCTTAACGTTTTCAAACACGTTTATCTCAAGTTTAAATCAGTAATTTGTTGAAACGTATTTTATTGAAGAAGACAAGTTTAAGGTTAAAAAGATTTATTACAAATTAATAAAATTTGATCCATAAGAGAAGAGATGATATATATATATATATTTTCAGATACTGTTACTAAATCCGAGCCATGTAACCACATTAACATCGATTTGTAAATTATGTTCCACAGTAACTCCTTAGATGATCTTTAACATGCTTCCACAACAGTTTAAGAATAATACCGCTGATATCATGGTAAGTAATGGAAAGCATTTTCACAGGGATTACCATATAAAATGATAAAGCAATACAGCATGTAATCATTTAATTAACTAAGTTATTATCAAAGCCACGTGAGCAACGCGTAATTCGATTCATTGAAATGCCCATCGGATTATTCAAACGATTAATTATTTTAATTTAAATTGATCATCGATTATCGCTGAGCGTTATGTCGAGGTGTTCAACCTGACAGGTTAAGATTGTCCTAAAGTCTAGTCACGCAATATTCCGGTACACTATTCTTTCCATATCGGATTACATGGCCATGCCGTTCAAATTGTCACCGTACAATGTAGGTTCTTTATCTTAGACTATGTTTGCTCCAATGACATTATACAAGTTGAAAGGCGAGACATAGAGAACTAATTGCGGAAGCCATAGATTAGCGATAGATACATTGAAATGCATTAACACCCAATGGGTGCGAACATATCGTGTAAAGATTAACATGAGTAATCTAGTTGAATGTATTAAAGCGGATCCAAACTAGAACAGCAATGTATCAACTGAATAGGTCCTTGAAGATAGCTGAGTCCGGCAAATACAACTCGCATTCGGAGGGCGTAGGGCCTTCGTGTAAGTTACAGGAGAAGTTGGGCGATTGAAGCGTACACAAACGATACAGGTGTCCATTACACAATATTATATACACCCGCCAGAGTTCGTTGAAAACGTTCGTTGGGCTGAACATTATTAGAATTATGAGAAAGTTAATAATAATTTCATTGTTTTCTAACTTTAAATGCAATTGAATTGTAACCTGTAAAAAGAAAACACACAACTATACGAAGCAGCAACCATGACTATACTTGTTATTACATTTAATGTCCGCACGCCACAGTAACATTTAGCAAGATTTATACTTTGGTATTTTTCACTTTGGTCCAAAATCTAACTATCACGTATCTCCTACTGGATTACGAAATAGCAACATATGCCAAACACCATACTGCAGTAATAAGCAATGTTCATGTAGACCTATTCCTTATTTTTAAGCTTGATTTTATAGCCGCTTTCAGGATTAATTCGCTCCTACCACGGTTTGTCACATTACAGCAGGATACAACCTGTACCACCCGCAGCGCATGGTTGTAGTGTTGCAATAAACCTGCGAGCACCGTCTGGTGCAGAATTCGAATAACGCCATGAAATTGTACTGGTAGGCTTAGACTGAGTGGGGTGCGTTTTAGTTGTATACACTTTCTCTGTGTGATGGTGTGCGAAACTACATTGGTAATTGAATAGTTAAATTAGTGTTGATCGTTACCCTAACAATTATAACAATGTAAATTATAACGTTATTAATACATTTACGATATGCTCTAAGCTGACATAATGATGGCAGTGATTAATAATTGTAAAACGCGTCCTAATACTAATGAAATAATACTTATACATCGTGTGTCCAATACTATTCCGTTGATATCATAAAGGAAAGGAACAGTATCTCTAGGGTTGAATTAAATACGGCCATGAGCCATCTACTCGTACATTTTGACATTTGGCATCAATTACCTCAAAGTCCCCCGCAGTTATTATACTATCAACTCATCTTAAGTTATAACTTACGAACTATAGGTTACATCTAGCAAATCGGGGATATTTTTAACACATACCTCATTAATAATACATTGTTTACCAAGTATTCGTAAATAACATAGATCAGTCTCTAACTATACTAGGCAGCAGACAGAGTATTTGCGTATTACGTGCTTTCTATTGACCTTTGCAAGGCCAACAATGACGTCTTTTATGTGTCACAACTCACGACCGTTCTTCCGCCAGAATGCAAGCACTGTGGTGATGGGATTGATGGAAATTACAGGAGAGAATTGAAATTCAAGGATCCTCTTCAATAATGTCCAAATTAATGCCAATGAAACCCTGTTTGTTTGTTTGGGGGAAGTGTAGAATCTGTATATGCCAAGACCATCAACATATTATTTACTTTCCTCTACCAACATAATATCTGCGAATTTTATCGTTGTCATTATGTATATGACATATTTATTGAATGATGATGGTGTACAGAAAAGAAAATATGCATTGCCTACAGTATAATGTATGCAGTCTTACAATTGATTGTGTCCAAGCGTGGTTTCACGTTGATTGACTGAGTTGGGGTGTAGGAACCACTTTCAATATTATTTGACTCACATCACGGCTTGTATGTTCTACAAACCATGTTATGCTTTAGGCCAGGTTGAATATGATAATGGCTATCAGAAGAGATGAGGATCCCAATTTTACAGTAGGATTGACAATTTAATTTACTGTTTGTGATCTGAACACGATATTCCGATATTGACAATTCACATCAGCGATGTAGACAGTTGCATAGCAGCTGATGAGTATTAAAAAACCCACCACACCTTTTGTAAACTTAAAAAATCTTTCTTCTATTTAAAACACCAAAGTTCATAAAAATCTGCCATGTGACAGTAGAGAAATCGAATTTCTTTCAATGACGTGTGTTTTACGTTCATATGTAAATGATTCGCTTCACTGTCCGCGTCTTTCATAATAAGCAGTTGTGTCACCGCTAGTATCAGCAATATTACCAGACACGATAATACATCTAAGTTATGTGTTCACTGTATTAATGTTGATCCAATAAGACATAAAATCTAAAATTTCAAGTGTACACAAATATACTAATACCGTTACGTATTTACTAGATCTAGCGCGAAAACCGTGATCACTGACCATGGCGATTTTCGAGATTGAATAAATATATAAATAAATAAATAATAAGTCTTCTCATTCAAATTATACTTTCCTACGCAGGGTATATGCTATAAACTGCAGTATAGCACAGTTACATTATTGTCAGCTATGAAATACTTGGTACTTGTGTCAAAATGAATCCAAATTTCCCATTGGAATCAGTGTTAAATCGGCCGGTGACCTTGAGGGATGCCATGAAGGCCTCATCTAAATCAGTTCACATGAATAAGTATTAAGAATCGTCAATTGGATCCAGTAGCCGTTGTCCGAGCTCATGTCACCGTTTCCCCCATGAAAATAAAAGCCGAGTAAGCACATTCTATACAAATCTAAGCCCATATTCAAAGTACACCTGGACTAGTAATATAAATAGCGTAGCACGGTCACGATGTGCTAATTAAAAAATGTTTATTATTAATTCCTTGGTTAATGTATTCCAATATGTACGCTATGTACAGAGGAGAGTGCTATTACCGTAAGAGTACTATTCCAAGATATTAGCGTATTCTAATTATATAGTGATAGCGCTGTGATTTTCTACTACCCATTGTAATGTAAAAAGATAACTACGCCACAACTGAGAAAAAAATATGGTTCTGGTTCCCGGTCGTAGCGCTACGAGAGTCGTAACTTAAGCTACGGTCACAGTAGCCTTACAAAGACGTCGTACGACCATCTTCGATGGGTGAATTTCGGGTGATCGCGGACCACTGGTGGGGTGTGTGTGTGTGTGTGTGTGGGGGGGGGGGGGTGAATCGTGCGTAATCGTGGGTAATCGTGTGACGTTGCAGGACGTCGCAGCCATACTTTTCTGACCAAAACTTTATATACACTTATGCTATAGTCACATATCCACCGGGCCCCGTACTAATTATTCTACCTACGGCGGATTTATAAGAATTCGGGAAATCGGGGGTATAGCAGTGGTCTGCGGAATTCGTCTGTAACAGTCACATATTCGGCGAGGCCCGTTCGTTGTCCTTTGAGGTTTTCTCGACTCTAATCGCGAGGCGCCCGTGTGTAAGCTACAAGGGTACCGCAGGATAATCCTACGGACGCCGCATGGCGTCCCTGCTGTGCCCGTACGATTCAAGATCAATCGCACGGCGCCCGTACAGATAATCCCTGCGGCGTCCCAAAAGTGTACGGCATCCGTACGAATGTTGCGGGGGCCGTACTGGGCCCGTGTGGTGTCCGTCCGATGCTGTCTATGTCTACGGGCTTACGGCCAGTAAAATCTTCTACGACACATTGGGAACTACGGCGAGGAAAGAACGCAAAGGAAAGATCGAAATTTCAACAAGAAAAAATCAACATTTCGCGTAATATTCATTTACAATGACATTTTGTGATAAATTTGATATCAAAGGCTATGCAGGTGAGAGTTCCCATTTACCGGTATAGTGCTGTAGTTCTGTAAACCATTGTCGTTATATACGCCATTATACAGCCAGGATTTCTTTGAACTACTTAGTGGATGCGAGTGTGTTCTAGTACATTTCATAAGTAGCTGATACTGCATGGTACATGTACATACATGTATATATTCTAATTATGTATTTTCATTGTTGATCTTCCTGGACTATTCTAAAAATAATCATGTTCATCTTACCTCTACAGAGTGTTCAAATTGGCATAAACATGCACACTGGTTGCTTAAGTATACAAATCGTCATAGCTTTAGTCAGATGTCTGTCATCCTACCATTTAAATCTGACATAGAAACAATCCCGGCTTGTAGATATGACCTTCAATAAACTACCATTCACCCTAATAATTCACAAGCTTGCAGTATGTATATTTAGCTCGATAATAAGGTCTCTTGAGGGATTATGATAACTCTGCAATCAACTCCGCATCTAGTTGATGACTGCAGGGTGGATAGTAAGTTAGCATTGATCCTGAAAAAGACCACATTAACTATTCATTCATGGATTTACATTCTACTTTAAACTTCTCAGTCCTCGTGGTACAAATAGGTATTTGTACATAGCGACAATTCCTAATTAACTATTTTCCCTCTCTGACCCAATCTTTAAAAAAATCACTCTTCCGCTATTTCCCTAATTTTCATTCTATCTGTCTGACGGTAAGTATACAATGCACTATCTTTCATGATAGATACTGCATATATCCGTATTAATAACACTACCTAGAGCATTCGAACATTAGCTACGTATTAACGATATCCGTCAGGTAATGCATTTACAGAGCATTGCCCTTTGAACGAGGACACATTGGTAATGTAATGTAGCCTGTATGACGTGAATGCATTACGTAGTCTCTAGAGTTTTCCTTTATGTGTTTTCAATGCTGAAGCAATTAATTACAACAGGAAATCACCACTTGGGACACCGACAGCGTCAAAGAAATATATTTCTATTGCAATGCACTCAAGTATTTCAGCATTGAAATATTTGATAGTACTAATTAAATAACATTAATAAACGCATATGGGAAATAATTTCTATTACTAGTTATTGATAAAAAGTATGTGAAATAGTTTATAGTTTTACTGACATGTTTGTCAAAAAAGATATTCGTTTTATTACACTTTTATTAATTTTGTTAATTATCAGTCTCTTTTTAAAATTGCTGTCTATTATATATGCATTGCCCTAGTCCTTATTTCTATCTCATCTCATAATCATATTCACAGACCCATAAATATGTACGTTTGGTATATATTTTCGATTTGATGGATATTCATAACGAATCATGTGAAATGCAAAGGAGGCAATAACGAAAAAGAATTGTTGTCATTGAAAATATGGATGCATTTAATTCTTCTTCAGTGACATGTACATACATACATACTATGTAAACAATTAATACATCAACTTTGATATATAGGACAATGGTAGCATCAAAGAGGATATCTGTAAAAAATACTGATCGTGTGATTGCAAATGTGCTGAGCCTGTGTGTTATAAACATACATTTGACTATATTCTTTAGATTTACTGTTTGTTTAACAACATTGTATTCAAGATGAATGGGATTGGTTACAAATTATTACAACTTAAATAATAATCGCTCCAAGAGGAAGAAGGGACGAGGAGATTGAGAAATGAGAAATAATATTTACATTAATAAAGTAATCAAATCGATTTGTTTGTTTTATATACAATTGTTAATTATACCAACTCTGATATTGTTATATTTTAAAAGTATACATAAACGGAACATTCATTTAACAATAGTGTAATATTACTATCTAGTAATAATTTGAATATTTTTTAACACGTCTATTCGAAATGTATTGTACATCTTTCATTCAAGTAAATAATTTCCACATTACCACATGGACATGTGCATTTATATTCTGCGACGTAAAACAATAACTCACTCACTTGTTGTAGCCATTACAGGTTTCATTTAGAAAGGCAATTGGAGACATTGGAATACAATTGAACCTGACTAAAAGGTACATTTATCCTATCATCAACAAATCATAGTGATCGCCACGCCATTGAACATCCATGAACCATTTCGTCGCCTGTTCTAAGTCCAATTTTATAAATAAAAAATGAGTTACGCTTATATGGGTAAAACAAATCAGGCCAGTATTCTATCTTCTCGCGAAGTTTAAGCCCAAATAGCGAAATGAAGGTGTTTCGGTACATTCACATGTGTTTTATAACTCCACAATGTAGAATTATTGTCAGAAAAGTGTTCCATTTCCCTTTCCAAATAATACGTATACAGGACAGATAATTATGACGCTACCACATTGGAATTCTCAGCATTATACATATATTTAATTAAACCTGCATTGTTAAGCAAGGTCATAGCTAACCTTTCTTTTCCTTGGGGGACTAATGTTCGCGGGGAGGGGGGGGGGGGAATTAAAATTGGGTGCTCAGAGATGTAATATCCTGCGCTATTTGGGTAAATGTAAGTAGTAGGCATATATTTCTAATATGTTATCCCCATTATCAAATACAATATGTTTTTATTTTTCAGCTCTTATATTTTGATAAACAGTCATTTTGTAAGTTTTTATTTCGTTAGTATGACTTCTAGTTCGAAATTTGGATATTGTTTTATAAGCTAAGGTTTCATACTGCTTAATAAATGTGTATGCACCCATAATTATTGACTCTCTAATTGATTAGATTTTATCGATATTTGTATCCTTGGAGGCGGCTATATTGTCATTTGTGAATATGCACACCTGGGGCCTGTTTCACGACGCTCTTGTAGGTTACAATCGTTGTAGTGAAGTACAACTGTCGTTACACTAGTCTTATTCAGATAGCCTACAAGAGCTTCGTGCAACTCAATTCCAATTGTAGAAAACTCTACAATTGGACCTACAACTATTGTAGCGCTACAAGAGTGTCGTGCAACTGGAGCCAGGTGTGTATAGTTGGTGGTCAATTCGAATGAGTGACTTAGGTCGTAAATGAAGGGCCCGATACTGTAAGTGGTCTTGCGGTATATTCACCGGAGATATATTCCTTTTACATCATGTGTTCTTAGAATTGATTTCTTGCAATTCATACTTAAATATTCGATAGTAAAAGGCTCTGAAAACATCTCATCTCTGACGTTCATGAACACAAATATCACCAGGACCTTCAAATCGTTCCTTCTTCAGTGAACAATCATAATTATCTTAACTAAAACATACTGCTGTGAAATCACTGATAAATCGTAGGCTATTCTACGTTTACAGAAAACATTCTGTAAAATAGAGAAGTGTCTTGCAATCAACCACAATAGTAGGAAGACACGACCAACTCTGTAAATACCAGCGCCTCGTCACATCAGCCAGAGACTTTATCAACTATGAGTGATCGTAGGAATGATTCCAGAGGTGTTTGCCATATTGATTTGCCTAAATAAACAACGAAAATTAAAATAGTGTATGTAGGACCTATTGTTAATGTATATAATACCACGTATAAAATTTTTATCTCGCGTTGTAATGATAAGCAAGAGTGATTGTAAACTGCATTCGTATACGAGACAAAAAATGCATAATACCTCATTACATAACACGCATAACGTCATAACATAACACGCATAATGTCATAACATAACACCATAATGTCATAACAGATAACATCGTAGGCAGTACAAAACGTGTGGTACAAAACGCAAACCAATCTAATAAAAATTAAATCTTGGATAATTAAATCTGCTCTGCAAAACCAAAATCTATGGGAAGCCTAATTTAGGGTTTCGTACCGCTAACCTTTTGTGACGCATCAGGAAGCCGATACACAGCCAATCGAAAGATATGTACCAATTACGAACGAACAGGTTTCAGTCACATATTATCTGATTCGCTATTGATACCGTTATGTAGAAAAGCGGGACAAATTCTCAAGTCTCAGATCTTGGTGTTGTAGAGTATTAGGAAACGAACCAAGAGTTAATATTGATTAGATTGATACATTAATTATCATCTGATATCTTGCACACGTCAGTGGGGATGATTTATTACCCATATAAAAATATCAATTTCTTAACGCGTTGTTGATTAGCTACAGTTTGGAAGGGCGATCGCCGTACCTACTGGCCAATGGTTATTTTCATTTCAGTTTTCAGCTCAATGTCTTTACCACAGAGGTAAAATAACGCATTTATAAAACACAGAAACAGATAACAGCACATAATACAGTACGTGATCAAAGATTCACGCTGGAGAACATTTGCCAAAAAAATGTTTGCTCGCAGAAACATCCTCAGTAAAGTATTTCTGCAGAACAACTGGAAAGATATTTTCCAAATATATTTAAGAAGTTTACATTGAAGTTTTTTCTAGGTGTTCTGAAAATGTTTCCACGAAATCCTTCTTCATACACATTCTTTTTTAACCGTTATGTTTGTTGAGATTTTATAAAATTCAATTCTTTCAAGATATCTAGATTTACTATTGCCACTAATTTTCAAAAATAACAATCTTGCCCATTACAATGCATTAAAAATTGCCATACTGCTAATTCGCCGCAACTAGTGATAGACAGAATTGTCACTCAATATACATGGCAATAACAGATTTATAGAAATAATTATGTATATTGTCTACGAAATCCATTCCATGAGGCAACCATTTATAATTTTAGGTCATCGATAATAAATAGTATTAGTATTCATCTCAGTATCGTATTATATATACTCAACAAAATAAATTAAGGGCCAGCTCAGATTTTGTAGGGAAGCTTTCTACCATATTTCGGAACTTCGCTTGAGGAATTTGGTGCCAGTCTTCTTCCAATGTATCTGCAATTTCTTGAAGAGTACCCAGAACCTGTAGTTGATTAGACATTCTTCCATGTTAAAATAATATAAAGCTAAACCTATATGCTCCAAAAGTCTACTGGCCATTAATTAATTTTGTTGAGTATGGGTTTACAATTCCCGTTAACATTTATATAAAACGTAATTATATACTTAGCAACACTTGGGTTTCGGGCTGTGATCTAAAATCAAATAGTGTATGCTACTTTAGACTGTTGAATAATTTTCAAAATGTTCCTGCTGTTGTTACAATTTGACATCGCACCAGCCTATAAAACCAACCTAGAAAAGTTTTTTTAACGCTAAATCTCGTGCATATTTTAAGGTTACTGAAACCATAACGTAACCGATGTAATGTGCCTTCAAAGCCTGATAGCACTAAACACGTCTCAACTGTGTACAACACCTTGCTTCACGAACACTTCAAATGTTTAAACATAATCCTTACGCCGACATCGACAGACCTTAGCGTGTGAATGGTTTAGGGTCTAATGGGAAAAACCCCACCACCAAAAACAAAATAGTATTAAGCACCGTAATGGTTAGTGCTATTCGGTTTTTTTTGGTATCAAAATACCGGTGTTCCAAACCAGTATTAAAAATATATAGAACCTATATAAGATTTGTTTCGTATATAATATAACATTACACGTGCACCTTCTTCATCTCGTGCACATACACCCGACCGGCACCAAAATATTGGTAAATTCCCAGTTATCTCGTAGAGAATTCGGCACTCGATGGTCGTTACAGAACACTCTCGTGCAGGCGGTTAGGATCAGAGCACTGTATTCCACCGACGTGCAGTTGTAGTGATTGTACCAGCACGTGGAGGACATGCATTCAACTTCTCTGATCCTGCTTGGGAAGAACTCCTCTCCCAAACTGCGCCATCTAGCTCGCTGG
This sequence comes from Lepetodrilus schrolli, assembly GCA_032361225.1. Lineage (NCBI taxonomy): Eukaryota > Metazoa > Mollusca > Gastropoda > Lepetellida > Lepetodrilidae > Lepetodrilus > Lepetodrilus schrolli. The sequence goes on along the minus strand of JAUTBT010042278.1, from coordinate 9,805 downwards.
GCGCACGTCCAAGCCAAAGGAGATTGCGTCGAAGGCGTACCTTGCAAGAGGAACCGTTTAGAAACGACCTGAAAGTCTTCCTCATTGTAAATTTCCTCGACCTTCGCGTACAGATCAGACTCTGTCCTTTGTTGGTCCTGGTTGTTGTCATTCAAAGGTACTGCATACACGGATATCAACAGCAGACAGACGCACATGAACACCTGGAAATGATAGAGGTAGATAGATTATTAACACTGATATCAACAGCAGACAGACGCACATGAACACCTGGGAATGATAGAGGTAGATAGATTATTAACACGACGGTCGTGAATTGCAGGCATTGTATTTTGTACAGACTTTACCAATGTTCTACGTATCTACTATATTGCACAGTACATACACAAATGCACCTGTCAACATTTTTGCAACTGTTAATGGAATGGCGACGTTAATTATAGGATGCCATAATCTTATTTGTCAATCTCAAGATGTATATATGTATTTATGTCTTGTCAATTGTCTTGTTTGTACTTTCATGGGAATAAATATGTATTTAAATTTCATGGAATGATTGTTACGTCCTTGCATGAAGATACAGTGTAAATGACAGTAACCCTATAACAATCTATAGTAGATTGCAGTTGTAACTTCAAACATGTCTACTTTTACGATTTCCTAAGAAAGATCTAATTGATTAATATGACAAATACGAATTGTCAGATCGAACATGATCCAGGCAAATAGTTAGGGAGAATTGTTCAATTTATATGAACAAAAATAACGGTACGTGGTATGTTTATTCCCAATTGAAAATAGACTATATTTACCTATACCCTACTGTCTATACCGTGTTTATATACTATAGATGCAGTAAACTATGCGTCACTATCTACAGGGCATAACAGCCATGAGTATTACATATTAACAAGACCATGCTTATATACTTTAGATGCAATAAAATACGCGTTTCCTGTAAATAGAAGCTGACATTATTAACTATTGTAACATGATTTTCATAATTTGTACCGTCGCCTGTCTCGAACATAACACCAATTATCAATATGAGAACTAATGAACCTGAACACACATCAAGGGAGTTTCTTTGCAGCTGATATTACACTGTCTATGTATAATACCTACCTACATACTGAATAACAATCCAAGTATATAGGTGTCTAAATACCAAATAGGGAGATGTTTTATATGCTATAATAAAACAACAGAAGGATGCGTATTTGTGATCGAATTTTACATACACGCACGATACTAACAGAGGGGCATGCACAGGAAAATTAGCGCGGTTGGGGTTTTAACATCTTTCTGCGATGCGCAGATACGCTGGAAACCAACAGACAGGAACCCGTCAAATCGGCTCTTGGCATAGTGACCAACCACTGTATTGAAGCCTCCGAAGACATGCCTATTAGATCTAGATAGCAACTGGCTCCAGGTGCGAGTACACCCGAGGGTTAGGGGGAGGTTGTCATCGCAGTGTACATTTGAATGTTCGAGTTTGAATTTCGAGTTCCGCAAGGAGACACTTTTAAGTAAGCAATGTATTACAAGGTAACGCAGGAGTGACTGCAGAGTGACTGCTCAGTGACTGGTGACTGCTGAGTGACTGCTGACTGCTGAGTGACTGCACAATTAGTCCCCATTTGGTCATCATTCAGTTGAAATGTTGTACAGGAAAGTTGTTACAGGTGCTGCTTCTACCATACAAGAAATCGCCGCGATTTTGCTGAAAAATGCTTGTGTTGACTCTTCAGATCAACGCCCGCGGTTTTATTTATCGTCAAACCTTAAATATTTATTCACTTAGGTCCCTGGTAATAAAATGTTATCATTTAAAAAGGCAATTTGTCTTTATGGAAGGTTTATCAACGGTACAGCAAGCTATTAATCATATATATAATTTAACTATTCATTTATCTATCAAATCATGTGCATACGTTTAACTACAATATTTTGTGCATGTTTTTTTTTTTATCCGTCTTCATTTGTAAAACACATATAGTAAAACAATTAAATGCTTAGACGTCACAAATGCGGGGAGGCTTCCAGCAGCGACGTTCACACGTCATAGTCACTCACTCACTCACTGAAATATTGCGTTCTTATCGCTAAACGTAGAGGGATTTGCACTCTCATAATGTAGATGACTAATATAAATTGTCTTAAATATCTTTCTTCCAATTTTGTCTTTAATCCACAGTGCCATAGGAATTGACTATTGTTTGAGCAGGTGTTAAATCCTAAGTTATAATTTGTCCAAAGGGAATAATTTGTGGACCCCACGCCCACTGTAACTTTCTTGAATAGTTTTATAAATACCAGTGCCCTTTGAAAGAATAGTTTGGACTACCATGGATAGTAATTTACTAATGTCTTAGTAGTAAGCACGTCCGAGTAAATTTCAATTATTGTGAAACTTGAATGTCTCCACTGGCTGCCAATACCGGAACGGATCGACTACAAGGTCCTGCTGTATTGTTATAAATGTCTACACAACCTTGCACCATCCTACCTTACAGATCTCCTTGACTTATACACACTAACAAGAACACTTCGTTCCCAACATCTTTTCGTCGTGTCTCGCGTAAAAACAACGGCTTTTGGAAAACGGTTATTTTCATATGCTGCACCATCTAAATGGAACAATCTCCCTGAGCACTTGAAATCAGCTCCCTCTGTACAAGCATTTAAGACTCATCTCGAAACACATCTTTTTCAAAAGTTACTTCAAACCAGTTTAATTATGTAACAGACTATTAGCTTACATTTGTTTCTACCTTGTCCAGTTTCATGTTTATTTTACACATGTGCACAGAGCACTGTAAATGTGATTGATGCGCTATATAAATGCAATTATTATTATTATTATTATGTTGTCTCAGCACCTGCTTTCACAACAAATTACACTAGCCATCATTAAAAGGTGTTTATGCCTCATGATACAGGAACAGTTTAGGGGAATCATTTCTTTAATTGCTATAAACACATAGATAGATGAGACCTGCATTTGTTTTTGAAAATATCACAGTAAATGGTATCACCTCCCAGAGTGCATGCATATTTATGTTACGGTACATTAAAATGAACTGCATCAGAAATCAACAAGTAATATGGAAATACACAATGATGCATTTAAATTTCCAGTTGAAACTAATCCTGAATGTTCAGTGCAAAAACATTCATGATTTATCATTAGCCTTGTTAGCGATGTCGGTAGTGTACATGGACTTCTATGTGGATGATTCCATGGTCGTGGTTTTGAATCTTGGGAAAGGCACATATATTTACAAAATATCTCAAGTGAAAGTAGTCCCAAATTGTTCCACTTTATCTGGGCTGTATATGCCCTCAGCCGACATCATCAAGAGTTACTAGTAAACTTTATAAATAAGTGTTTTTATAGGTATAATTATAAAAACATGAAGACAAGACAGCCAATGCTGATGCAGATAATCAAAATGTGCACTATACATCAATCTCAACCAACCCAAGGTGTAATAGTCTGTCACACCTTGTTCTCACCCAAATCATTCTATTCAAAATATCACCCTAGAGGAGATAGGCAAGTTTAGATTACTGGATAAAGAATTTCAGCAGCTCCTTTCATATAAATATAATACCAATCAATATTATTAATCTTTAAACTAATTACTTTCACCCTCTGAGACTATGGATAGTCTATAGGTGTAGTATTTACTTTCACCCTCTGAAACTATGGATAGACTATAGATGTAGTATTTCACTCTCTGAGACTATGGATAGACTATAGGTATCGTATTTCACCCTCTGCAACTATAGATAGACTATAAGTGTAGTATTTAGAGAATATTCACTACTACCACTCACCTGAGATTAATTTTGTTGCATATGGGTGAAATATTCTCGCTGCGACGAAAAATATTAATTCAATCAATCAATGAAATTCATTAAATTAATTCCTTCCAATAAAGCATACTTTTATTTTACTTATTATTAATTACCTTGAAATAATTATAAATTGCTTGGCATTTCTAGGGTTAAGCGGTGCACATTTCGCTACCTAGAATCTCGTTAATACTTTATATAGTAGATAAGTCCCATGTCCTTGAGATAACAGCTAAAGATTTGCCATCCATTCTGTTAAATCTTGTCATTTTTCATTTGAGTCCAGCTTGCCCTTCCATTGGCCATGTGCCACCAACAAGGACCAAATGAATCTTGGACAAAAGAAATTCCTGCTTGTAGCTAATTGAGTAGTGGCATGAGATAAATGGGGGTGATGGACCATTAACCCCTTGTATCCAAAGATTTCAGGTGCATGAGCTGCAGTTGCAAGATAAGGTATCAACATGGAATGAATCATGTTACCAGAATGTGCAAGATTTTTCCATGATAAGGATTTCCATATTCATGATAATTGTCTGGTTTGAAAGTTTTTCAATTGTTTGTAAATTTTTCTAGCTGTTAAACCATTGATGTAATTGTCTGCAAGTGTCAATTCTTTAGAATTAAAAAATAATAATTAACCAAAATAATGGCAATAAAAATGTCAACACATGTAATTTTTCTTTGGCCTTTGGAAAATTGGTATTAATGATAAGCAACCATCAGATTTTTTTCAACAATATTTCATGTCAAGGTATATCAGTTGATAGTAGCTAAATATGATACAAGATGCCTAGCTTTGACATATATATATTTGATATTTTATGATATTGTGGTTTCATATTAATTACTAGAGCATAATTTGGTATTAATAATATATTACTATCAAAATCCTACTAAAAAATAGAAAGGGTTGGGTGGGTGGATTTGTTGTTATTTTAATCTTTTGGAGGTGAACAACTTCACAGGCAGGGACAATGAGTGCATTTTGCATATAAAATGTAGTTATATGTCTTGTTATAACCCATTCAAAGCTACAGGTTATCCTCCCACATATATAATCATTACTATTTCGATACTCTTAAAACACACTCAAATTCCTTCTCACAGAAATAGAAAATACAGGAGATAATGTTCTCCTTTCCATGAATTTCATATATTAACATTCATTAATATTGTATAAAAATAGACCAATTTCACAATTATGCACAGAGATATTCTACCATTGTTTTTATACAAATCATGTCCTTATTTATCAGCACTAGATCACCAACTATGCCACAAGCAGACCCAGTTTCTTTCTGAAGCTTTTGATCTCTGACCTTTCCTCCAGACCACGTGTATTTAGCATATCTTGAACATAAGTAATTAGTCGACCAGACTAAACTTACACATAATTATATAGATAATCTTCCAAGGGTTGTTAATAAACATCCTTGGAGCGGTACATACATTACTACTTAGCAATGTGTATATGGGGGGAAATGGAGATATGTGTTTGTGTTAGTAAACATTGATGTAATACATCATATTGGCATCACCTGATTCCAACACGTGTTGTTGGTCAGGAACATCTTGTGGTCTGCGATAAACATGATTGTTGTGTGGTCTATGACAATCATGATTATTTTTAGGTCTAATACAATATTGACTATGTTGATGCCTTTAAAAATTAGAGAATAACCCACGAGATACGAGTGATTACAGAAAATATGTCCAGAGTGAAATTAATGTTCAGTTCCGAGCTTTAGCGTAATTTCATGAGGGACATATTTTCCGTAACCACTCGTATCGAGTGAGCTATTCTAATTATTCAATATAATCATTTTAATGTAATAAACCATTGAAAACTGCCGACAAACAGCTTTATTAAGAGGGTGAACTATCAGTCGAACACGTGTACATTTCACCTAAGCACGAGAAACACAAAAAGATGTAATCAACACTGTTGATTATTGAATCGTTATTACACTGTAGATATCCACCACGTATATTGAATAATTGTGATTATTTCATGTTCTGACAAAAATGATTATTTTGTAGTCTAGCAACTATGCAATGTCATGAAACTAAAAAAGCTAGCTATGAACTCTAAACTCGCAGGATAACCTAATTGTTCTATTTTTGAGGATTCAGAATTAATTCAGAGAACACATTATTCAGATGTATTACCTCTTTCATTGTCAAAAGTAACCAGTGCTTGCAGGTTTACTGCAACACTTAGCGCTACGGATGTTGTGGGGTTCCTCCTGCCATAAACTGACAAGACTCTAAACCCCATTTTAAAAAGAAAAGAAAAAAGAAATAAGGTTATTTTACTGACCCAAAATGTCATGGGTAAAAGTAATACATAAATATTGTACCTGTTGTAAGATGTTACCCATGCATTGTGTGAATTAACATTTTCAGAAAATAAATCGCACTCTTAACCTTATCAACCCTACCGGCAACTAAGCATGCCCAATAGTAATGATTGTGATTAATCCAATAGGTTATCATCCTTGGTCTGTCAGTAACAGCCGGTGCTTGCAGGTTTACTGCAACATTCAGCGCTACGGATGTTACAGGTTTACTCCTGCCCTGAACTGACAAGCCATGATATAAGTGAAAGCATCTTAAAAGCCGCTCTAAACCCTAAATTGAAAAAAAAAATCCAGTAGAAAAAAGATGGTTAAGATATGACGATCCACTGTCTTGTGATGGCCAGTTTTTTTATTGGGTCTTATGTAACATGAGACAAGTGTTTCAAAGTATCTGCAAAATGTACAAAACTAGATTTTCTTGCTAATCAGTTCCGCAACATTTCCACTATATGCTACATCTGTAAATGTCCGTCATTTCCTGTATCAGAATAGATTTAAATTGACTCAATTGACAGATTCTATGAACCGAAAAGCACCCTGGATATGAATTAATCATGGATTATATAGTAATTTTATTCCATTGAGGGGCGATGCTTGGTAGTTAGGTTTAAATGGGATCAAAAGGTACCCATACATGACCTTAAAATCTAAGCAGGAAATCATGCTCATAATTCAAACCGCAACGAACAATACACGTCAATTTCAAATGTCGCAACATTACATCTCCATGTCCAGGATATCAAAATCCTGCACAAATTTTTAGAATGAATGTCAATTTCAACAATCCCTAATTAAACACAAACTGCAAACCTCTGCTCCGATACTGGCGTAAGGTGATGCTTGTATTGGTTCGGGTAATTTTCTATGTTTATGTAATTACCTACAGACTTGTGTATACATTGTCCTCACCTGTGATTGGGCAGAACCCGCCCGAGTGTTGTCTCTGTGTAATCATCAGAAAACAAGCTCGTATTCTACCTGAGTTTGCCTCCCCTAACTACAGCTCTGCTTTTGATAGATATCTTGTTTGCTGTAGGGTACGAATACGGAACATCCTGTTCTTTCATACCTGGATTAAAGCACCACGGCAATGCATTGAGCACGTGATTTACTTTTAGTATTTATTGTCGCAACCATCGTACGCCTGATACAGTTTAAACATTAAAAAGATGTTGTTACTCAGTAACCCAATGGGTAGCTGTAGTAGCATTATGAATACAATATTCTCGTCTCCTCACCAAAAAATAGATTTCAGATAATAATGACTTTTCAAGAGCAAGTGCGAGTCTTTTTGAAATTCATGAATATATTAAGATCTATGAGTAATGTGAAGCGGATATTATTATTCTTTAGAAATATATTCAGGTGAATATCAGATGTCCTCATTGTATCCAAACATATATCTTGGAGCAAAATTTTTAGTGTCGTCAAAGTGAATGTATCTAGTCAATTCTCCATTGGTGTTCATCTGCTAGGATGTTTATCTGGACATGGACAAATTCTGATGAAAAGTGTATATGTCACAGGACCATGCTGATCAAGGACTGATCTAATGACTTGTAGCGAAAAGGGTAACCCTGCTGGCCAAGACCTGTAGGAGCATCTTGTCACACCCTGCTACATATAGATACAGTTAGAAATAGAATATTTTTGATAACATTTGTCTCGCAAATGATTTAATATTTAAAGTATTCTTTATATCAGTCCAACCCCCACCTTTTCCACCCTCGTTTTAGTGGCGATGTACCTGTTTACATGTCACTTACCTGCCTTTGATCTTCAAGGGAGGTAAATCTCCATTGGCTAGATGCTTTATGAAATTTACATTTATGGACCTGATGACATTCAAGAGTGAAATTGATGGGTATCGAGTGTAAATTACTGAACATGAGACTAAATCTCTGCAAACTTTTAGCACTTTTGGGACATCGGTTTCGATTCATGCCTTGAATATGACGACACTAACATTGTTTATATTTCTCAAATGATTTACTTTAGTGCTCATGCTTGCTGTATATAATCCTATAGCGCTATAACCAGATTGCAATATTTACATGTAGATATTGCTTTTAACTGTAATCAGGAATGATAAAATCCACATTTATCGTCCATCAAATGTTCCTGAAATGTTTTGAAATAATGTATGTTAATTTGTATGCATTATTTTGTCTATGAAGTCGTCAAAGAAAAAGGTCCATAAATGTCCATAAACGTTACATTTCTGATATAGTCATCATTGGATGCACTGTCCATACAGCTGCAGTTCAGTTGTCATTCTTATTGCATCAGTATCAGCCAATGTTTGCAGGTTTACTGCAACACAAAGTACACCAGGTCTTTCAGTTTTTGTTCTGACATAAAATGACATAAAATGACAAGTCATATGAACAAAATCTTAAACAGTTCTAGACCTTGATGCACAGAAATTCACACATACACACACTATGGGTAAACAATAGTGCAAGCATATACACAATGTTGTAAATCTCTAAGTAAAAAATGGTTTACAACAATTATTAACATAACTGATATCTGTTAGTAATATTTTCTATCTTTTGTTATAATATATTGTGATAATAACAAAAGTCCTAAGAACAATCAAGTAATGAGATTCATTCATTAGTAGTTACAATTGCAAAACAATTATTGACACCCAAAATTTAAGAAATTTTAAAATGATTGAATTCAGCATTATTATTATCAGTTAATATGCAAAATTATATGTAATCAAAAATAATAAATCTTTGTGAAATTTGGTTCAAGGAGCTAAATGACATTTGTATAATAAAAATAAAAAATCTTACAAGATTTTAACAACAGATCCATTTAATGACAAATCAATGTAAAATTAAAGGCACGCATTTGAAGTGCAATTATAAAAGGTGGCCAGTGATGACGATGGGTCATTATGGGATTTGAGGGGTGATGATTGACCATCCCTGGACCTCAGCCCCAGAGTCCCTAAATCCATTGCCCCCAGTCACTGGATCCAATTGCCCCGGGTATCAATGAATGCTGGCTAATTTCACTTGTAACTTGATACTCTCTGGACAATGTCCAATAACAAATGTACTAGTTTTGTCCATTGTCAATCTCTGGTCGTGTTCATCAAAGTTGTCAGTCCACTGAAAACATTAGGTATTTTTCAATCTCGGATAAGTACATTGTTATGTGGCCTGATCAAGATATGTGTAATGAACAGCTTTGGTTGTTATGTGTTCACAAAAGTATATCCAGTCTAGACTCCAAAATACGTAATTTATTCACTTGAGTAAGTATAAAGCATTTGTCTTGACCGAGTAATGCTGGAGGGATGTTTGATTAACAAGATATCAATGTCGCGGCTGAGAACAGCTATTTTGGATGTCTGATATCTTGGGTCATCAGCTTAAATTGTGTGCCAGCTGGTGTCATTAAGTTATAGGTTTGATTTAAACATATTTTATTCGTCAGAAAATGATAGGAAAAAAAGTTGTCCAACTTACTAAATCTGCCCCTGTATATTTACACAAATAATGTACATATATATCATAAAGTAATAAAGAACTATTTACAGAAATAAGACAACAGGACAGTAA
>JAUTBT010042267.1:0-17055 GCA_032361225.1 Lepetodrilus schrolli | reverse complement strand
ACTTTACAAAACGTAAGACAATAGTGTTATTTTAGAATAAAATAAGTTCATATTATCATTGTGGATGACAGTGAAGATATACATGTACTATCTCAAGGATTTAAAACAAAAAAATTATTGTGTTTCGATTAATTAGAAAATTACGATTTGAAAAAAATGGTCATGTTCGTATTTTTAGTGGGCGGAAAACCATTAATTTCGGCGATTAATTTAGGTGTTCGAACTATTAGAGTATTCAAATTATTAGAGAAAATACCGTAGTTTCTAGATCTTTCTAATCAAGACATATAAATGGATTCAAACATAAAACTATGTCAAACAGAATTAAATATCGATTCTCATATTTGAACTTGCTTCACTACTGACAATCTTTATTTGTCCAAAAAAATATTATTTTAATATTTTTAATTCTACAAATTCACCAGTGTCCCTAAAATGAAACATGCAACAGCATATAATTGTTCAGAAAACTACCGCCTGAAAATATGGTTAAAAAATATAATTAACTTGACATGGCCTGTATGTATTTATCCAGCCATAAAACTAGAACATAAAGCCTACAGTGAGAAACGTGCTCTGACGCCAAAGTAATCACATGGCAATCTTGCAGGTCAATGAGCTCCAATATCAGACTACCAGGAAGTGATTAATAAAGTCAATACTAGAACTCTGGGGGGCTTCCTGTACACAATGTTATCTTAGGTTTGAAATCTCTGAACTTTGACTACTAATATATCTAATAAATCCATACCACACACCCCTTTTTTTTGTTTTAAACTCTTCCGTAACCTCTCGAGAAGACAAACGGTGCAGTGGATGTCTCAGTTCTTTCCGTTTGTTTGCAGGTGTGTTATATATAGAGGATATTTCATGTGTCTAGTGAAATAGCATGTGTCTCTCATCAAGTGATGTGGGAAAGAAGATATAAAATATTGGTTTTACCACGTCAAGAGATGAGAGATACATGCTAGTTCACTAGACACATGAAATATCCGATTTATTATATACTTTTATTATATAATTGTCAACAAAACTTTGAATAGAAAACTACAATGTTTGCTGATGTCATGAGCTGGTAACATGACATGTAACAATAGATCATCGACCATATTGAAATAAAATGGTGACCCTAACGAGGAGCTAGCCTTCAGTGTAACGATAAATAGAAGTCAAAACAGAATAGATTCAATTAATCAACAAACGCGAACAACCGGTACAACACTGAAGCATCGTAAATGTTTAACGTGGTGTATAAAATTGATCAAATAATTGTACGATGAACTGACAAAAGTGGCAGTCGGCATCGTGGTTCACAGCGGGTTCAGTAGTACCGAAAGGTGTTCTCTTCAATGCAGTGATGATAACACTTTTCTCGTCACTGCAGTGACGATATCACTTTTCTCAGAGTGAGAAATCTCAGTCTTTCACTGCTAAGTATATAATATATCTGTATACAGTGTTGTATATCTGCTTTATGCATACAGACACTGACACATTTGCCCTCCAAAGTGAACATTGAACTATTGGTGTGAATTTTCACACATTCCAATTAATTGTAGATTAAACTGAAATAATTGTATGATGGTGATGGTGGTGGTGACAATGATTATTATTATTATTGTTATGATGATCGATGATAATGATTATAGTTATTATGATTAGTGTTGTTGGTAATATTATTATGCTGCTGCTAATGAAGCTGATGCTGATGCTGATGTTGACAATGATGATGATGATGATGGTAATGATGATGATGATGATAATGGTGATAATGATGAGGACGATGATGGTGATGATGATGATGAGGAGGAGGAGGAGGATGGTAATGATGATGATGATGATGAGGAGGAGGAGGATGGTAATGATGATGATGATGATGATGGTAATGATGATGATGGTGATGATGATGATGAGGAGGAGGAGGATGGTAATGATGATGATGAGGATGGTAATGATGATGATGATGAGGAGGAGGAGGAGGAGGAGGATGGTAATGATGATGATGATGATGAAGATGATAATGATTGTAAATAATAGATTTAAAACATAATTGTATCAAGAGCATTATACACAGTATACAATTGTCAACAGCATATATTCAAAAATACATGCAATTACATGCCCAACGCCGTAGTATAGAGGCTGTAGTATACTGTATGTTGTTCATGTACTAAGCTGATACCATATTTATATGATTCCTCAAGCAAACCACATGCACCAATTTCAAAATTGTGATGACAAGACTTCTGTTATTGCTTGTAATACTCACTATGGTAATCAATGTTTTTGCTATGCTAGGAGAACATCATACATAATGTCACACGTTGTTTAGATTTTACTGTTCATTAACATTCAATTAGATGAGTTGACAACATATGTAAACCAAAACATACTAATAGCCATATTTTTTACTTGTACAGATTTCAGTACCGAGTATTTCAAAATATTAATATAGTATGAATAATAATAATAGTAATAATAATAATGATAATAATAATAATAATAGTAATAATAATAATGATAATAATAATAATAATAATAATAATAATAATAATGATAATGTGCAAATTAGAAATATGACTATTATCTGTAATGGTGTCTGTCTGTATCAACTTTTACAATGTAATATGAACACCCATCCAAATCAGTCTAATACAGCAGGACTACATTATAATACTTGCTGAATATAAAAGCATATAATAATAATAGTAACCTCACTCATTGTAAACTGATGGCTTTAAGTAACTGAAAGATATACATGTAACATTCTGTATTCAATAATTACATGTTCTATTGTATAAAGAGTAATACAATCCATGGTATTAGTGATCACTCAGTTCATTGTCCTGATTCACTCATTCATAGTATATAATAAAATATCACGCCATTTAAAATTAGTTTATTGTTTCTCAGACACAAGCTGCCCTTTTAAATAAAAATGCCTTCAACTCCATGTTTAATTCTAATAAAAGAAATACATACTGCCCGCTCACTTGAATTTAATAAAGAAATTGTCTAAGAAACTACTAAATATTGTTATGCCACCAAATCATCAGACTTTATACATGTAAATGCCCAGCACATTTAAAGTACTTCACATTTAGTGATATATTTTTTATAAGAATTGATATGCTCACTGATTTTGCAGCTAATATAAGACATCAATAACACAACTAATAGTCCACCTAGTTAAACACTGGACTTTGATGAAGGGTGTAAGCATACACCACCACCAAAGACCGCAGATTAACTAGTTAGACTATATACCGTATGTAATATTTAGAGACTAACCCTCAAGATACGAGTGATTACGGAAAATATGTCCCTCATGAAATTAATGTTCACAGTTCCAAGCTTGAGCTTTCATGAGGGACATATTTTCCGTAATCACTCGTATCGAGTGGGTTATTCTAATTATTCAACATAATTATTTGATTGGAATAAAGCATGGAACACTGCCGAAAAAGTTCTTGAAATAAAGAGACGAAACCAATTCGCTTTTGAGCATTCGTCCGCCTATGACGTCGAAGTCATTATGTCACAGTCATTATGTCACAGTCATTATGTCACCGTCATTGTTACTCTACAACATCACAATCCTCAAATTTGACTTTTGACAAAATCAACACTGTTGATTATCAACAAGTTATTCCACAGTAGAAATCCACAACATATGTTGAATAATTATACACTATCCATCAATTTAACAAAGGTGAATCTCTCTTGGACGAAGGACACAACATTTCTGTCACCAGTGTCAGTACCAGTGCTAGTCTTGTATTATTTTAGCCAGTATCATCACATGAACATGTATGTACCAGTAGCTTCACATGGACAAAGCTCTCACCTGGCTATCTTGAACAGTGCTCTTCTGGGGTCGATCTCTGACAGTGGTGGCACTCCATCAGCCAGTTCTATTGCAGTTATACCCAGCGACCAAATATCACATCGGATGTCATAGGAATACTCTATCTGCTGCTCACAAGCAATCACCTGCAAACAACAAAATTCCTTCGTACTTGAGTAGCTAGATGTAGCATACATAACCGGAGACCCTAAACAGAATTTTAGGTGTGTTTTTTCTGTGGCTTGAAGATTAAGTATCGTAGATTAAATGGATTAAGAAAAAAATGCATATTGATTCTCAATTAATAAAACAGGATCAACAAATGAGTACATAGGGCTTTGGCAAGGTGTCCTTCCAATTTGTGGAATTCCCAACTGGTTGAAGTTAGAATACGTTGAAAAAATATATATAGTCAGCAGGCAATAAGTCTCGTCACCCAACTAAAATAATCCTTGACATGTTCAAGTGCTATCAAAACAGAAATCCTGAGCAGAAATATCTGACATTGGCATGTTTGTGGCACAGATAAAGCCTAATGACTACCAATAATTTCCAATCTCCAAACTGTATGAACAAGCCCTTAGGACACTTCAAAAAAGTTGTTATCAAGTGGTATTTGAGGGAGAACAAGAAGCTGGTCCCAAGACCGATGATAGGTTGTCTGTATACGAACTTGAGAATGTCACACATCGAACTGATTACGATAACGAAAAATGGATGACAGCTATGACAGACACAACATGAATTTGTTGCTCTGCCCGTTGAAAGTTTCTTGTTGACAGTTACTTTTAACCATCAGCATTTATGTCATTAATTATTTTTTAGGTAAAACATGGCCTTTTAGATAAATTCCACAAAAGTAAAATCTCTTGAGGATTTCTGGGTTTGTGTTATCTATCTCAGTTACCATGTTCAATTCCATTCTCGAAACCATCTAAAAAATTACCTAAATTATGTTTTAAAATATTAGAAATTGAGAAAAAAAAGACCAGTAACATTTCAAGGCCATCAATAATTAAATATTGCATTACTACAATATATACTCATTACTAATGAAATTGCAGGTAATTTGATCAATCTTAATAGCATCATAATAATGGATAAAAAAATTAATTTATATATTCAATTTGGAACAAAATCTCAGAGTGTGTATTAACAAATATTTACATGTCATTTAGGATTTGATAATATGACAGGTGACCTTCTATTGGTAATAGTAACAGATATTAGTACATAGAATTAGATAAATCTCTCTGCATTTGTTAAACATTGTATACAACTCAGAGATAACAAACCCCACCAGGAAAGCTCTGATGATTGCCAAGAATTTGACATGTGGTGGAAAACATGTCTGCAGATGCTAACATGAAAGCAATCATCAGATAGAAAATTATCTATTGATCATCCACAAGTTGTCTTTCTCTACTAGAATGCAGAGCACAATCAGTACACAGAGAAAAGTCACCAGACACAGACAGCGAGTGTACTTACCTCGGGAGCCATCCAATATGGAGTACCCACGTGGGTTTTTCTTCTTCCCTGAGGACCATCAAGATGTCCAGACACTCCTGCAAAGGAAATTGATGACTGATGGGTCGCCATTTTGCAAAGCACAATGACTTACTTTTATATGTCATCGTAAAAATCAAAATATCCATGAAAAAACGGATACAAATATGACTAAATGTATGGATTGCTTACCCAGTTTTACAAAGATAGTGTATTCCTATAGTCCTGTTTACACAGACAATTATTGTCAATGTATTAGTATTTGCATTTACTTAAGTCCTAAAATTATCTCTTCTTGTAAAAAATACATAATATTCAATTGTAGAACTGTTCTATGTGAACACTGACCATTAAACAATATACCAACATATTTTAAAAGCTACCTATTTTCTTGTACAGCTATAGTAACCAAAAAACATAGCATTTTACAAACAATGAAGACAATGATAAATGTTGGCAAGATTAGGATTTCTACAAACAAAATACATCCAGAAAATATTCTCACCAAAGTCAACCAGCTTTATCTCCCCTGATTCCGTGATGAGTATATTGTGACCTTTGATGTCTCGGTGCATCACCTTGTTGGTATGGAGGTGATGTAGAGCCTGCAGCAAACAGTTAGAAGAACACATAAACTCAAGAATGATTAAGAAAATTGATCAAGATCAGTTATAAATGAATATTACATGAACATGCAAAGGGATTTGTGACCAAAACTTTGAGTTGAGTATGAAATTGTACTAAAAAAAGTTTCATAATCTCGGGGCATGAACTGCAAGTGCAACCCTTTTGTGAAACACAGGCCTGGTTTTGATAGAAATTGATTCTGGCATTAATTCTAACCATAGAATAGGCATAAATCCACATCATAAGTCATGTCAATGGGCCATGTTCCATTCGTTCAGTATTGCATATAGCGTAACACCAACAAAATCTTGTTCTCGAATCTTACCTTGAGTGTTTCCTTCAGGATGTGTGCAATAAGATCTTCTTCCAACTGTTTACCTTTCTTTATCAAGGCCCGACTCAAATCTGTTACAGTTCCTCTATTACACATCTGAAAACAACATCAAGTTTCTCAATAATCAGCTTGAACTGGTATCAACAACATGAAGTTCCACAATCTAACACAGTGCCATCAGAATACAAAAATACTAACCATTAGAAAAATCTTTTTTTTAAAAACAACTTTTTATCAAAGATTGAAAGAAAAATTGCCTCACAGGTCATTGATAAGGACTAGTAGCACTCGTTGGTATTACATCAAACATCTTTGAGAAATGCATAAAAATAAATCCTTATTAAAAAAGGAATTTGAAAAGAAGTATATAAAAAAAATTGCCTAAAACTTCTTTGACAAAGATAAACCAACAAAACATAAACAAAACAAACAGGAACAGAAATACACAGAATTTTGCACGAACCTCCATGATCAGCCATATCTGGTCCTCAGCACTGGGGTCACGTCTCAGGTACATCCCATGGAAGGTGGGGATGTTGGGATGACTGCTGAGGTCCCTGAGGACCAGGTACTCCTCCTCCACCTCCTCAATGACTTCATGGATGGACTCCATCACTTTGGCAGCAACGTGGGCACCTGCAACCGACATGTATCAAATAACAGTCTGTCATTTAGGACTTGAGAGCAGGGAAGCTGGGCTCTCCTGTACAGCCTAACTCTAAGGTAATCGGAACTCTAACCTTAGCAATGGGGTATAATATTAGAAGTACAAATAAACTCAACAATGTTGTCAGGATCAGTCTAAAAATGAGTATTACATTGTTTCTTATAATGTAAGTGGGTCACAGACTGAGCTCACAATTCTCCTGTACGATATGGTAACCTTAGGTAACTAGCAATGGTTTAGTCTATGGCTAAAATTGCTGGATTATGAGTCCAATGCTCTACAAATCAGTAGGAGCATCATCTATCACACCCTGCTACACATACAACTGACCTGTCTTCTTGCTCCTGGCCATGTAGACCTCCCCGTAGGTTCCCTCGCCAATCAATTCCTCCAGCTCCCATTCACCCGTAGGATCTGGGAGCTCGGAGAAGTTGATGATCTGGCTGTATTGTGTGTACATCTTCAACATCACTGACCCTTCATAGCCTCCTGAAAACACAGAGTCAGAATAGTAACACCAAGAAATAAAGATCATCACTCATAGACAGGACAGTACCATAGCCTACTAAATACACATAGTCAGCATGGTAACACCGAGGAAAAAAGATCATCCCTCATAGACAGGACAGTACTATAGCCTCCAGAAAACACAGTCAGCATGGTAACACCAAGAAATAAAGATCATAATTCATAAACAGGACAGTACCATAGCCTCCAGAAAACACAGTCAGCATGGTAACACCAAGAAATAAAGATTATCACTCATAGGCAGGACAGTACCATAGCCTCCAGAAAACTCCATGGTATGCAAAGGATTGGTTGGTTGAATTTGTGCTTACAACCACTTTCAAGATCATTTCACTCATATCACAGCTTTAATGTTTTGTATGTACATACCCTGTTTTGTACTAGACCAGATTTGTATCTGGTGGTGCTAGCTCACAGAATATCACACAGTAGTTAGGAGGCGGATACCCAACTTAGACATATTATTAACTGACCCCCAAGCCTAGCAGTCCCTGCTTTAGCTATTTAATGCTGAGCATCAAGCAGGGAACAACAAGTACCATCTCTTAACATATTGTAATGTGATGCGGCTAGGGCTCGACCTA
Organism: Lepetodrilus schrolli; assembly: GCA_032361225.1. NCBI lineage: Eukaryota > Metazoa > Mollusca > Gastropoda > Lepetellida > Lepetodrilidae > Lepetodrilus > Lepetodrilus schrolli. The sequence goes on along the minus strand of JAUTBT010042267.1, from coordinate 8,959 downwards.
CCACTCTCTCAAGGAATAAAGACCATAACTCATAGAGGGTATGTCAGGGGCTAGAATAGAATCATGGTTTTCTACTCCAGAGTGTGCAGCAGTCTTTTTTTTAAATATTGATTTTTCAAACAGTAGTGCAATCAAGATTCAAGATTTTCCAAGGTACAGCTGCTCAAGTCTATATTGGTTAGAATAAACTCCAATCCTACTGCAATAAATGTCAGATCAGAAATTAGAAATTGATAGATGCTGGATCTGCTAACATTCAGATAAATCTACCCACAATTATACTGGGGACAGAGCACCAACTCTGCAAGCCCTGAGAAATCGAAGGAAGGTGTATTGTCTTCGTCTTCAAGTTACTTCATTCCAATGGAATGCATTGGGTTTTTTTTTATCAAACTAATAAAAATGTCACTGCAGACATAACCAAGGTCTCATTAACCAAAACTGTATTGGCATCAGTAATTTGTTCCATTTCTAATAAAAACACTACGCATTCAGTTTGAATATTAATGTAATAATTCAAATCAGTACTGATGGTTGAATTGTTAGTGATTTTGGAGATTTTACACTATTTTCAATACCAAAATCACAGTGGTCTGTTTATGGTTGGAGAGTAACCTGTAGCAGCTGTGCATTACAGTAAGATCCAGTAGCCAGGGCTAATACAGAAAAATGGAGTAGTAAAGGAACACAGACATTGCATCTGAATCTTTCCTTGTCTGTGAAACTTGTATCCGCAGTATCTTGCAGACTTTCTACATGCTTCAACATGGAAAGCTTGGAATCAATCCCCCCCAAAAAGAAAATATTCTGATTCTGAAAAATCTCGACTTCATCCTATGTTGACTCATGATATCTGATAAACACTCATAGTTATCAATTTGTTTCAGGCCGTGCCACTTTTAAGATTGGGATTGCTTGAGGCTGTGTCCAATCACATCCAATTACGGCACAGCGACAGCACACACGTAGGAAATCAATAACATACAACTTCTTCATTAAACGGCATGTCTTGAGATACCTCAAAGGCATTTCTCTGTTACAGTCAAGGTATCGTTTCATGCCACCCTCATGTCCATTAACAGACCATAGTGCTCTTGCAAGTACTCGTAGCTGGATTTGATATAAGATGCTCCTACTGGTCTTGGCCAGCGGGGTTACCCCTTTGCCTAAGTCTGTAGAGTGTTGGATTTGCAATCCAGTAACTCAATCCAGCAACTTGGATTCGAATCCCAGGATCCGTAGGTACGGTGACATATCTATCTTATTCACTGATCACTACGAGATCGCTTTGGTCCCTTAATGGACACGAGACCTTCAACCTTCATGGCAGGACACCCAGAACTCTGAAATGGTATTAGCTTAATTGGTAACGTACAGCTATTAGTTTATGGTGTATGTTTCACATGCGTGCCATACAATGTAGATGGTTCACAATGGATGTCATTGAATAACCGGAAGACATGAAGATGACATAGATTCCTATAGCATCACAACTGATCAATGCAGTTCTGGTATGATAACTGGTGATTGCCTAGTATTGATCGACATAAACGGGCACTTACATCTCGAAAACAAACACCTCGTTGTGCATGCTGTTGTTATTCAAACAAATTGCAAATTGATGATATTCCAATATTCAAGCTCATGGTAAATATTAAGACTGTCCTTTTATTTCTTCATTAACGTACCTGGGTTTGATGAACGTCTAAATTAGGATTAATTTCCATGGTGGATGTGCATGGATGAGTGAAATATAAATGTCACTTGTAATGTTGGAATTAGTCTTGGACTAATTACTGAATGATAAGGTAGGGTGATGTCCACATGAAGGCATTGATCATATAATTCAAACATTAGAAAAATAATGAACGGTAACTAGTCAGAATTAGGGATGGAAGCCTGAAATGGTGAATGAATCCGATGCTATGATTGAAATGGAAATAGTTAAACATACATGTAACATGACATGAACATTATTTCAGAAATATGGAGTTAAAGTGTTGCAGCGGTTAAAAGGTTAAAGAAACATTTTGTAGCATATACTGCAGGAAACTATGGTGGTTTGATAGTGCAGTGGATAGTGCAATGGATAGTGCAATGGATAGTGCAATGGATAGTGCATGTGGTGAGAACATAAAAAGCTTTAGGTATGAACCCTCCCAAGGGTTCCACAAGAGATGGCATGCACTGTCTTTACAGAACATGTTATGCAGTAACAAAATTCACCAGGTTCTCAGTGAGTGAATTATTGTTTTGCGTCACAGCGGGAATCTTTCACTTCTGCATACTTAATTCTATTGCATTCACACTATGTATTCCATTTCATCAATAGTTAGCATGTCAATCTTTATTTTCAATCATGTCTTTCATGCTACAATTCATTTTTGACTTATTTATTTCATAATTAATCATTCCTCGTCACATATGGGTGAAAGATTCCCGCTGTGACGTAAAACAATAATTCACTCACTCCTCCACTATAAGCATACATGTACCACTAAAATAATTTAGATACTGTGAAAAACTTTAGAATACCAACTCTGACATTTGACAGTATATGGGTTAGCACGCATATGGGTGTATAAAGTTAACAGATATATACTGGCATTTGACAGCATACAGGTTAACACATTTCAGAGTATATGGGTTAACATGCATCTGAGAGTATACAGATTAACCTGCATTTAAAAGTATATGGATTAACACATATTTAACAGTAAATGAGTTAACACACGTTTGAGAGAACATGGGTTAACAGATCTGGGAGCTCTCTTGTACAATGAGTATTGATTATGTAATAAGTCAGTTCCCATCTGTGATCTAATAATTGGTTACGCGCTCCTTGATGAATTTCCCTACTGAACCTCAACAGTACAAGCTACAAATGATGTACTGGTATCTGATATCAATAAGCACTCTGTATGGATTAAGCTGGGCGTTGCTGGCCTGCAATTCAATGTAGATAACATATACACCTTGCTGGACCTCCCTGATCAATTGGTTGAGTAGGTGAAAAGTAATTGGTAAAGCAAGATCTCGTGCAGCAATGGGAAACTCTGTTCGGGTTCTATAACAATGCTGCTCTCTGACATGTGATTACACGGATAATAACTCTTATAGTTCAGTTCAGTCAATACAATAAGCCGTCACAATACATTAAATAGTCATAGTACATGGTAAAATAATGGAGAAAAAAATTATATATATACATATATACAAGGCAGCATATACTACCTGGTACCCATCATTACAGTTGATTAAATGATAGTGTATCCTCTACAAAGCTTCAATTAAGTTCCAAATTGAACTCTGAATTGCTAGGTCAAATTAATTTTCTTCTTGAAATCATATATATGTTCAATAATCACAAATATTGATTATTGTCCTACTGCCTAATTAGTTATGGTCAAACTATGGTCAAAATCGATTCCACCCTTCTCTTCTCGATGCTGGATTAATCAAAACCACTGCTCCAAGGGCATTTTTTGTTGCCCCCAAGAGTAAGAGGTTAAATTAACCTCTCATGGCTTTAGATATCACCTGCATTATTAGTGGACCATGTAGTTCTAGAGTGTAGCATTGAGTGCACATGATAATGCAACATCAGGGAGCCATCATGACTGATTGATGTTCTATACCCATCACCAAATATAATGCATTCATGTGTACTGACCAGAAACCTATTTTGAGCCTCTACTCAGACACCAATTCTCCATCATAGTCAACTATTTTCATTAATATTCACTTCAGCAGCATCTCGCTACAGCACTATTCCTTCAATAATACATCAGATCATCAACCTAATGGTTTACTGCATAATTCAGCACAACAGATGTTGCGGGTTTCCTCCTGCCCTAAAACTGACAAGCCGTGAAATAAGTGAAAGAATTTTGAATGCGGCTCTAAACCCCAATTTAAAAAATAATCATAACTGACCTTATATATATTAGACCCCGGTCGTCTCACCTTTGACAAGATATCGGCTCCCCGTCCTCAAACCACCCTTCTTCGCCTGTTGTTTGTTGTTGAAATAAACACAAACATCAACAGAAAACATCGGCTGAGGTTTTAGCTTGTTAGTCCAGCAAACAGGAGTAGGAGACGTAGATGTGTGTCGCGGCAACAAATTACCAGCAGGCAAGTAGATCTACAAGTCGGCGACATTGACACTAGCTACTGGGCAGACCTCTCTGACTCCGTCCTCAAGGTAGTTAAGCTATTAGAACGAGACATCTTCAGATGAGACACCTTCAGAGATTCGACTGTCTCATCATCCTCCAGACACGATGAAGAGGGACCACGGCAAGATGATGAGGGACCACAAGTACCTCTTGTCCAGGTGATACTACTAACTGATCCAACACCGATTTGAAACCAAGAAATGCACGGTCACATATTTTCACTTCCTCCCCAAGACAAACCACTTTCCAGACGCTCAAATTTTATTTGAGTTGCCTGGCAACTGCTCCAAGGGAAAGAAAAATCCCCAGAAATATCAATATTGGGAGTGAGGAGGGTTTTCCCTGAGTATACCAAGTACAAGGTATACATTGATCAGTGAGCTGATGTACAAACACAGACACCGGCCCATCACTGGCCATCACAACAAATGGACATTACATTTAATTGGACATCATCCCTTGGTCATCTACCAGTGTAAACTCATTTTCTGCATTTCCCATTAACAAATAATACAATGATACTATATGTGTACTGAGATAATCTCTTGGCAGATAGTACGTTTAGAGTCATCAGTGAGCATTATGTTTGAATGAAAAGCTAATGCAGTACGTTAGATATTGTTCCAGACATATTCATCTGCCAACGTGAACCTATTTTCCACGAACAAATAATAACATGATCTACGTGTAATGTGCTAACCACTATACAGTTTACACAGATTGTATACATGGAGCTGGTTGGTTTGTGACTGGAATGACAAGCTCGTGTAGTATATGTATGTTAGATAACATTCCAGACATGGTCAACTACCAATGTGAACTCATTTTTTTTTGCATTTCCCATAAACAATTAATAACAAGATGTATGTGGCTAATTTAACAATCATTGCATGGATAATGTGTGGAGGTGGTAAGGACTGCTTTGAAGCCAGAACAGAGCTTATAGTGTGGTAGACATAGTTCCAGTCAGAATTTACTGTTCCACCACGACTACATTCACATATCAACCCATGGCTGGACTTAATCAATATCTGGAGCTGCATTGTAATGCAGATAGTACTACAGTAATAGCCAGGCCAGAACAGCCACTGTTTGCTACCAACCATTTCTCTGCTTCAGACTAGAAATCGCTCTAAAAGGCAGTTCTTTTGATTAATTGGACTATGAGGTTAATTATTCTATAAATGAACTTATTCTTATATTTTCTCTAGCTGCAGGATTAGGCACAGGCACTGCTCATTACAGCATCTCTGGTTGCCCTCCAGCATGGCAAGTGTCAATTATCTAAATTTTTTTTTTTTAACAACAACAAGTTTTAGTGAGTGAGTTATTATCCGATGAACAACATGGACAACTTATTTCTGTAAAATGTACCATTTACTGACTTATAAACAACATGGCAATGAAAGCACAAAATAGATTATGTTAATACCGAATTATCGCTAGATTATTGTAACTCATTTACTTCAAATCAAACAGCAATAAAATCAGTTTGCCCTAGTGATGGCCCTTGTCAAGATGAATCAAGAAGTTCTAACACCAACTGACAGCGTAAACAGCCACTTCCAAAGATCAATTGCTAGACATCATATACCGGTAGCTCGTGCAATATCCTACGGCAGCTCCACTGGTCACCAATGGTCATTCAAAATGGACTGGCTAAATGGACAATGTACAGTTAGAAGGGTTGTATGTGTTGTGACTGTTGATGCATCAGATATGGAAATACCAGTGGAGATATTGTTGCATGTCAACCATATATGTAAACAATGAAATGTGGTGATGAACAGAAAAACTCAATTCCATGGACAATCTGATGGTGTCAGAAAATTCCATGGACAATCTGATGAGGTTTACAGAAAATTCCATGGACAATCTGATGAAGGTTTACAGAAAATTCCATGAACAATCTGATGAAGGTGTAGAGAAAATTCCATGGACAATCTGATGAAGGTGTAGAGAAAATTCCATGGACAATCTGATGAAGGTTTACAGAAAATTCCATAAATTCCATGGACAACCTGATGAAGGTGTACTGAAAATTCCATGGAAAATCTGATGAAGGTGTAGAGAAAATTCCATAAATTCCATAAATTCCATGGACAATCTGTTGAAGATGTACAGAATGTATGTGGAATTCACTTTTTACACTGGTAGTTTGACAGTCTGTATTTGAATAGTCTGTGATACTTGGACATTCTATGATATTGTGGCACATACTAACAGTCCACTGCACGGTGTTACTTGGACAGCTCATGGTACTGTGGTACTGTGGTGCTGTGGAATATGTATCTGGACAGTCCATGTTATGTTTTTACTTTAGTATCAATGGATAATCAATGGCAGTGCGGTAACATAGTACTTTGATCGTGCCCCACAGGATTCATACCAGCCATGTGATCACCATTAAAACTTTAAACCTAATTCCATGTTCTTTCAATGCAAGCTTTAAGGTCATGCAGCCAACTGATCCTTCCTTGGTAAATGATTCAACTGTGAAGTTCATGAACTATGATGCTCAAATATATTTACAGCAGCATAAAGATCTAACTTACCTTATAGTTCCTCATAACCACACGAACGTATGATTTAGCCGATTGAGTGTTCTACACAGTTGTCCCGAACTGAATGTGAAGCAGACAATGTGAAAACCTCTACAGGAGTGTTGTTAATCTACGGCACCATGCTACAAGCATACAGTACATTTAACACCTATTGAGGAAAGCAAATACCAAGAACATGCCTTGCTTGCTTGATGCACTGTCAGCTGGATTGCACTACGACCTGAGACAACAGTTTCTGCTGAATGGCACAACAGAGTGCACATTGAGGTAAATGTCACATGCCATCAACAATTAACTCGTCAAATATTCCACGTTTTCTCGATATGCTGTAGGTCAATTTGAAATTATTTTTTTCATTTGTAAAGTTCTTGAACTTATGTTGCAAGTGCAGTGACATGTATATCCAGAATGTTGTGAAAGGTTCCTCCAAAATTATATCATTTGATATACTCAATATTAAAGAGCAACAAATTAAACAAATTAAACAAGTGGGTCAGTAGCATTTTTGGACAAATAAATTTAGCTTTACAATATTTTAACAGCTCCAGGTCCTCTTCAAGAACTTGCAGATCCTTTGGAAGAACAATGGTGCCAGATTCATTAAGCCAAGTTCACAAATTTTGTAGAAAGCATTCCACAAAATATCTGCCAGCCTTTAATTAATTTATTACACACAGTACTCAGTATGTTAGTATTCAGAACATAGTATCGAAATAAAAAATAATGGATTAACGCACTTGTACTTCCTTGATGCATGGTTTATAGTCGAACATTTTACAATCGGAATTGCAGCATAGCGTAAGTCCTGCCTAGATCAATATTCACTGTACAGACTGATCAGGTACAGTAGACATGAATACTGTTATCAATGTCACTTATAAAAGAGCAAGCATGTATATTGTATTCTAAATGTTAAATAAATGTTAGCAAAACACACACACACACACACACACACACACACACACCACACACACACACACACACACACCACACCACACCACACCACACCACACACATACACACACACACACACACACACCACACCACACCACATCACACACACACACACACACATCTCTTTTTTACCTGACAATTAATTTGTTTATACATAATAATAGTGTTGTCTGTAGGTAAAACATAAATATCTCATTCACAACTTTCTACCAAATAACTCTGCACCTCCACCTTTTCAAACTCCTTTATCTGCCTCTGAAACACCATTGAAACAAAACATTGTCAGATGTTTGAACCACACAGCTTCAATGAACCACTTATCAGATGTTTGAACCATATTACAATCCCGGTGAACCCTAACTCATCACATATCAGTATTTGAGCCATGCCATGTACGACACGTCCTAGCTGAAGCCAAATTCATCAAAAGCTGGGGGGAAAAAACAGTACAACATTAGCTCCACATACTTTCAAAATCAAACACAAATCCAGTTCCTGAATTAATATATGAACCCCTGCCACCACAAATCACAAGTAGTTCCTAATGGGAAGCTTTCATGTCATAAGAAAATAAACACTATGCTCTGCATTACAGACACAGGAAAGTGCTGTCAACACGATAAATGCATTGACTTGTGTAAAATTACCGCAATTCAAAGCAGATATCCAATAACATTCTGCTACGAGTTAGATAACATCAACGGTAGGAGATGAAATTGAAGAACATTAGATACACTACATTACTTCCTTGTCTGGCTGTAACATGCCACGTCATAAAAGACACACCCAGTCCTACTACTACAGCTGATAATGCATTGTCAGCTTCGATTGACATTCAATCCAGAATAATAATTCACAATGATTTGTAATCAAGGTTGATACTGATATTGAGGAGACAAGCTGTTCCCCAAGAATATGGGCATGGAATATGTTGAAACTATGAGAATATGACATGGAATATGTTGGAAATATGAGAATATGGCATGGCATATGGTTAAACTAAGAGAATATGGCATGGCATATGTTGGAACTATGAGAATATGGCATGGCATATGTTGGAACTATGAGAATATGACATGGAATATGTTGGAAATATGAGAATATGGCATGGCATATGGTTAAACTAAGAGAATATGGCATGGCATATGTTGGAACTATGAGAATATGGCATGGCATATGTTGGAACTATGAGAATATGACATGGAATATGTTGGAAATATGAGAATATGGCATGGCATATGGTTAAACTAAGAGAATATG